>JAPYYT010002203.1:0-36241 GCA_030522565.1 Ceratosolen corneri | reverse complement strand
AAAAAAAAAAAAAAAACCGGCCGACTATAAGTAAAAGAGACCGATTGAGTATAATCTAGGAAACTTCGCCCCCCCCACTTTTTTTTTTTGAACAGGCTAAATGGTAAAAGGTAGCGGGAGCTTGGCAATGTTCTCAAGGACTCTATATTATTAATTGAATTCCTTATCTTCATTTCATTGTTGGGGTACGTTAATGGTTCTTGTAAATGGTTTTCTCTTTGATGTGATTATGGTGAGTATCGTTGACGACGGCTGATCTGCAGCTTATCGGATCTTCTCAAGTATTATTATTTGTTCATTTTTTTATTCATTTTTTTCATTATATTTTTTACATTTATCGCGATTATTATATATTTCTGAATTTATTTGTGGATGTCGTGTATAATATGCGATACAGTATATCATGAAATCCATTTCAAATATAATGAAATCATTTTGCTACTACAAATGAACGGTAAGGGTACATTTTCCTAGTGCAATCATTATTTTGACGACGTTTGCCTCTTGTAAAATTTATTACATATTAGCTCAGAATAATAGCGAGCTTGATGAATAAATGTATATATGATGTTAAGTAAAAAAATTAATTAATTAATTACACTCCGCGTATTCTTCCTTCGTTCGGAGATTACGTATCAATGTAATGTAAAATACAGAAAACGATAAGCTTGAAATTTTTCAACAACCGTGAGTTTAATTAATTTCAAAAGATGGCCGGAAAAGGAACCTAACATATCGATAATTCGCGTAACCTTCAGCTTCGAAAGTACACAAATAGAAATTAGAAGAAACTTCGGCAATCACAAAGTGCAGCTTGTTATATTAATGATGATCTTTCTACGTTCATCTCCTCAAAACGAATTCCAAGTCTTTGAAATCAATTGCCTATTTAAAACAGATTACAACAATCAAGCATCGAAGAAATATCCGTAATTACGGAACAGCAATGAGAATATGATTAGAAAATACACTTTTATCGGCTTAAATGATAGTTTCGACTCCGCAGACTGGAAATTATTATCAAGTTTCGATTCTCTTCCAATAGCCTTCTTTATACATCAATTCAATGAAACAGGAAAAACTCAACTCATAAGACAACTTGTTTTTGCTTTCTCGAATTCCATTGAATTTCGAATATCGTTTTGTCAATTTCTCATTTAACTGACAGTAAGCAAGCTGGTGTTTCAACAAGGCGATACATTGTCAATCGACTTTTGTTCCTTTGATCTCCGAAAGCACGAAAATCGGCATTGAGTTGCTAAAAATCGCCCGACAAAGGAGACAGAGTCGCGTATGGCTACATAATGGAACCTTAATATACGTAGTTCGGTTGGGGTGAACTAACGGGGTAAACCGGCAAAAATTAACCTCTAAAGAGCGATTTGAACGATTGGCTCATCATCTTCCGAACTGAATTCCAAAAATCTCACGAGATCTGAGCTTCCAAGGTCGAGACGAATCAACAGATAGAATAGTGGCAGCTCTGGGGGAATCCTGTGCGACCGTCGGTCACATACGTGATCGTGCGGATATGTCTTTACGTAACGGCGAAGCGCGTGTTCTTTTTTTTTTAGTCTTTCTCGAAGACGAGCTGCGAAAAGCGTCCGATTGGCCAAGTTAAAGTCACGGGGAGTATGAGGGAGCGAGCGAGCGAGCGAGCGAGCAAGTGAGAGTGAGAAAAGAGAAAGGGTGGGAAGGGAAGGGAAGGGAAGGAAGGAATGGAGGGAGAGAGAGAGAGAGAATGGGAGACGAATAAAAAGCCTGTTCCTTCTATTTATAGGAGTTGGGAGGCACATGAAGAAATTCGCTGAACTTGTCCAAAGGGAGGAAGTTTAGCTCCGTGCGCAGGAAATAATAGATACAAGTGCGCTCCGACCTCTCTATCTACATGCTCAATCGTAATGAATGCACGACGACTCGACACCTTCACCTCTTTCCAATTCACGGCGAATTGTGAAAAATGGAAATTGATTGAGGAAAGCGCGATTGAGGAGCGCCTAATCTCTCTCGCTTCCTTTCTTATCGTCATAAGCTCAGTGACGTATTAAAAATCCATACCTGCATGGGGAAGGGGATCCTCAACCGGCGGCTCCACTTCAGGACACATTGACCGAGGCAGAGTGCCGGCAGGAGAAGAGGTTTACGGGACGGCAGCGAACACGACACTGACCGGCGTGACTATAAAACTTCCTCTGCCACGGTGGGCAATCGAGCGAAGCGGCAGCAGCAGCAGCAACAGGAGCAACACCAGCACCACCACCAGCAGCAGCAGCAGCAGCAGCAGCAACAGGAGCAACACCAGCACCAGCAGCAGCAGCAGCAGCTCTCCTCGTTATCGTTATCGTCATCGTCGTCGTCGTCGTCGTCGTCGTCGTCGTCGTCGTCGTCGTTGCCGTACTGGCCGGACAACTAGCGCGCGCACGAGACACGTAAAGAGAGAAAGAACGGCATTAATGGAAAAAAGGAAAGAGTGCGCGCGCGCAAGAGAGGGAGCGAGACTAGTGGAATTCAGTCACCAAGGGAGAGAGAGAGAGAGAGAGAGAGAGAGAGGGAAAGAGAGACCGAGAAGGGACGATTGAAGGAGGGGCTCTGGAGAGTCCGGCTTGAACATATTATACACGCGTTCTCCTCGATTAATTAGATAATCAAACGTTTTCTTTTTTTTTTTATACTTTTTCCTCTTGCTTACAGAATTATCGCAATACAGAGGAAGGAAAGGCAGATTCAAGCAAAAACGAATTGTCGCGTTCGTTCAAAAAGATAAGACACGGCACGGAAAACGTGGCTTCTTTCTATTTTCTATTTTCGTTCTTCCTGCAGCTCTTTCAAGCTTCGCCAACTTATCGCGACAACGATGACTAAGCAACATCAATCGGTGATTGGCAGAAAATCGAGGAAGGTACTGTGGTGAGCACGTCGCGGGCGCACTGTTTCTGCCCGAAGAGACACGGCGGCCGTGACGACGACATCGAATCGCGCTTCGGAGCTGAATAGTGATGCTCCATCACCTTCCCTCCCTCCCCCACCCTTAGCCATCCCATCGTATGGAGGTGGCAAGTGAACATGAAATCCTCGCCGAGAGAAAAATACGTGAAGCGGTGCTAGATATATAGAGAGATAGAGAGAGAGAGAGAGGGCGAGAGCGTAACCGACGACGTTCACTCGCGTAGTTACATGGTATCTTCGATAGAGAAAGGCGATAACGAGGAGTACCGAACTTCACGAGCGCGACCACGCCATTTGGAGGCTGCCGGCCAACTGGAAAGACCGGCAGGACTTTGCTGCTCCCGCTCTCGGCGACGACTATTCACTCGCCGTATTCTCTTTTCTTCCCTCTCTTGTGCTCACTTGTTCGTTCTCCCACTGAGGGAACGATGTTGGCGACACGATGATGAAGGCAATGGTGGTGGTGGTGGCGGCGGTGGTGGCGTGGAGGTGGTTCTGGTCGAGGTGGTGGTGGTGGTGGTGGTGGTGGTGGCGGCAGCGGCGGCGGCGGCTGCGGCAATGGCGATGGCGGCATTCGTAGTGCGCCAGCATCGTCACTGATTACGTGCACATGTTGGACACGACCTTCCCTTGTGGTGGGGAGAGAGACTGATAGACAGAATAAGACTGAGAAAGAGAGGGTTGGAGATGGGAGCAAGAGCGAGCGATAGGAGAGATAGAGAGAGAGAGAGAGAGAGAGAGAGAGAGAGGCGCAGAATGTGTAAGATAATAATGAAGTAAATAATAAGAAAGGAGTCGAGTTAGATAAACGAGAAGGGACGGAAAAATGCCTTTCGTTTTATTCAATGAGCTCGCACTTTAAGAGGACTGCAGCTAAAGGAGAATGAATACAGTGGCGATATGTGTTGGGAGGGGGGAGGGGGGGAGGCTGGAAATTGAATACCCTGGAGGGACTGAGGCTAGGGCGCGGGCGATTTGTTGCGGCCAATGGACGAAATGAGATAAGGCCGAGGAAGCCTGCGAGGATCCAGATTATTAATATGCACGATAATGAAAGGAAGTTAGATTGATGGTTTACGGAAAAAATTAGTACTTGCGAACAGAGTGCGTGAGATCTAAAAGGCATAGCAGGGCATTAACAAGGCTGGTGGATATAGTAAAACGCGAACATAATTTCATGTACTTAATAAAGATTATAACAAAAGCAGACTGAGCTTGCAATGATATTTGTTGCAAAATGATTATATGCCCATACGGCTAAGGAGTAATTGATAAATGTAAAAGCAATTTTAATGTAACACTAGGAAAAAGTTTTCGTCCCATTTGTCGTTGAAGAAGACTAATGAAAATTGAAATAGATTCATAAGCAACGCAAATTTTTTATCACCGAGCTGCCGTTACGATCGGCCGTCGAGTCGATGAAAAGGGCGTTAAAAGTTGCGAATGAAATTAAACGAGCCAGACGCTAGATTAATAGGATTGAATCCACGGAGGAGTAAGACAAGGACGAAGGGCGGAGTAGTGTCGGCGGGGTCGGTGACGGGGTGGAGGGGGGAGGGGGACAAAGTAGACGCGTATACTCGATACAATCGGAACGTACGAAGGAGCAAATAAGGTAACTGTATCGCGCGTCCACCTTTTTGCGTCCCCTCCGCTCATTCTTCGTGGGTTTCGAAGAGCGGCAGCAGCCCCTTTTGCTGGGTGGTTGCGACCCCCATGAGTCAGGTCGAGGTGCACAGGGCCTTTCGCGAAGTTCTAAAACATCGTTATTAGGCTGAGAGTGAATTGGCGACGCGGAGTCTCAAGTATATGAAATTAATTTTTCATTGGCTTGGTCTTGGTCGAGGCGTTTATCGACTTTTACTCAGCCGTGATTTTTCCATTTCGTATTAAAGAGGAGAGCAATGATGGGCAAGGACCATTGATTATCGAATTAATTCCGGGGCGTGCGTAGCGATTGCATGCACACGATTAAATCACGTGGTCATGTAATAGTAAACTTTCCATTCATTGTTATAATTATTTTGAAATTTTTAGAGCGTCTTACGTAATGCTTTCGTTTACGTAAGGCTTAAATTTCATTTTACATACAAACTCTAATTTATATATATATATATATATATATATATATATATATATGTGTGTGTAGGTAAATTACTTTATTATGTGGATTATTAATATCATGTCTGAAATGCGCTTTAGGAATGACAAATACAATGAAAATCATCTCATCTTCTCAATTAAAAGGATTTAGTAAATTAGTTTCACTCAAAGTTTCATCGAATTCAAAAGTTAGTATTCCACGTAGGGCGTTGAATTGTATTAAACAACCATTATTACGTGAAAGAAATTGTCTTTTCCCTCTCTCCAAACGAACAATTTGTTAAAACATTTTTTAAGCATTCCAGTGATATATTTATAATTGCCATATTTAAAAATTTATAAACACCAAACGAATATATAATGTAACCAAATTTATACCATATTAATAAAACACTACTTTCAAAAAAGGAAATTGAAATTAATAAGTTACATTGACATTATTGATGTTTCCAAGAGACCTAGAAATGTCTTTTAATGGGCGGACTAAGTGTGTCAAGATTTCCACTACCTGCAAGAGCTGCAAATCTCTAATCATTGAATTATTGCTACAGAATTATTAATACAAATTTTCATATAACGAAAGGAATATTTTATATTAATAACCGAGGTGTTTAATAAATTCATCAATTAAATTCTTATATCGAATTAATGGCTTGAAATCGATGAAATAGATGCTACGTGACATTAGACATTCGTTCAATTCAATATACTTCTCCTTCGCTTTTATATTTATTTACATAATTTGCATTTAAACAATCCATTAGACGAGATTAAAGAAATAATAGTTTTATTTAAAAAAATAAACTTGAAAACATTTTAGCCTTACATCCACTTACGATCTCTCAAATTCTACATATACAAAGTAAATTTAACATTTATTATATTGAAATTTTAGATGCCGAATACATTCGAATACTCTCGCAAATTAAATCATTAATACGTATTTCGTAAATGCATAACAATTGCCTACATTATATATACGTTTATTTATCATAGTTTTTTGATTAGCGTTTTTACATACGATTTATTAAATCCCATACAAATGAGATGTGTATAACAATAAAATGCTATGCCCGATTTGTCATTTTGTACGAATATTAGCAAGAAATTAAATTCATTTTATAAGAATGGCATTCCCTGAAGTTGATTTACTCGTAAGCATTAACAAATGACGGGAAAATTAATGAAGAAATTGTACGCATTGGCAAGCGATTTAAAAATGCGAAATTTCGCCTAAGTAACAGTAGAATAGTAGAATAGTAGAAGGCAAAAATAAAAGTAAAGTCGAAAAAGGCGTGCCGCTTTAGATTTATAGCAAAAGAATTCATGCCGTAACAATCAATTTTTATCAATATTCATTGGATACAATTGTTCGGCTCGCGCGTGCAATTATACCTTGAGTGCATGTGTATGCGTATTTTATTCGCAACACATGACGAAACATTTAATGCCGAGTTATAAAAACTGCACAACAACAGAGTTACCATCTTTAATTCACATTGAATTAAATTTTCACATTACCCCCTATATCAATACCATGCAATTGCAGTTTTGAAGACTATTCTCTGTTGGTATGCACACCGCCCAAGCATTTACAAGCAAATGAAAGTGATAAAAGATACATAATATTTAACAAAGAAATATTCTTTTTCTTCGTCGATACATCTACATATGACGAGCGGTGCATTTCAATGGCACAAGAATGCATATAATAATGGCAGCTACGTTGAGGTGGGAAAGAGAAGCATATATTCATAGTCCTTGAGTATGGAGCGACCGACATTCAAAAAATTTGACGAACCTCATAAAGGATCGATCATTTGCATGACGCACATGTATTATATTTTAAACATTTTTTTTCTATTCACATTTCATTTCCTTTGTTTTGCATTAAATTTTATTCCTTATTACGACGTAAAACGACGTTTAGATTTTTTTTTTACGGGTTAACGTACAATTGTCAATAAGAAGAAAAAAACGAACGTATTTTGAATGCTTACGTCAAAAACTGGTTAATAATTTTTATAAAAAAAAATAGTTCTTCAAAATAGAGACTAATCACCTACAAGTAAATCAAGTGATAACTCAGCTGCATACCGCGAAGCAACTAAGCATAATATTTGATATGTAATGAATAAATTATTTAAACTAATATTAAATAAATTGCAAATCTTTTAATTGCTCAATACTTTATTCTGGCGTAATTATAATAAATATATTTGTAAACGTGAATTAATTGCACGTCAATTCTAAGAAAAATATGATTTTAAATAAATTAATAAAAATGAAACCTGTCTATAAGTGAGTCACATTAACATTTGTGTTTGTTTTTAAAATCGTATAAAATGAAAAACTGAAACTTTTTTTTAGCTTCTTGGCTCTTACAGAACATTTCGATCTCTGCAAATGGGAATCTTATAAAAACTTTTATTGAATATTTAAGAAATATTTGTGCCTTTTTACGGTATATATTGTTTACCAACATTATTAAGTAATTTTAATACATAAACGTTATATGAATAATTGAATATGTCTGAATGTTAATTAGTAAATTACTTGATTTTATAAAGAAGATGTTTTACCCGGACTACTTATTTCGATAATTCAACGAAATATTCCATCATAACTTTCCGTTTTAAATAATATAAAAATAAATGAATTCATAACGTCGATACATCTGTCGGCAAAAGGTTAATAAAAATCTTTACGAACAAATTTTTTTCTACCCATCATAACAATCTGTTAATACATACAACTGTTATTGGATAAAATTTAAGATTTTATGTAAAATGTAAAAAAGAAACATAACTGTTTCCTTACTGATACTGTAATAATTATTATATTGAATAAAATTGAATATAAATTGAAATAAAATTATTCTTTGCAATTATTGTTCAGTCACCAAAATTACTGCTTGGACAATGTAAATCATACTAGTTAATTCTTGATTAAGTTTTAATAAATCATTGAAGAACTGTTCTAATATAAGTTCCTTAAAAATCTATGATAATACATGAGTATGGTAATTCCAAATTATACTTTAATTATAATATAAAAAAGAAATTTTAAAAACTTATAGATTATATTACATACATAAAACAAGACAAATAATTATTTAAAATAAAAACAAAATTGTCAAATTTTTACTCAAATAAAATATCATTTTCTTCATATACTTTGGAAATAATAAAAACTTTTTTTGTCATTTTGAAAAAATTTAATTTAATTTTAGTTTTTAATGAATCGCAAAATTCTATAAATTTGACAAATGATTGTTTAATAGAAAACTTGAAATGTATAACGAATCAAAAATAATGTATAAGAGGTCTACAAAATCTACATATATATATATATATATGTGTGTGAAAGGAAATCCAAATAGTGTAAAATAATCAATAAATATAAATAGAAATTACAATAGAAATATCTTCATCTTGAAATAGTTGTAAAGAAACATGCACAGAGCTCATTTTATTATTGAATAAAACATTTTGTGTGTGTGTGTGTGTGTGTGTGTGTTTGAATGCGCATAAATAAATAATAACTAGAAAAGCTTAAATAATCATAAAAGAATTTTGTATAATAATATAACTAATTATAGTCGAATACTCATTTTAAGTGCGCACAAGTAGTTCTTTTACATAATTTAAGGCTGCAGAAATTTATAATTTAAAACCTACGCCTGCATGCAACAAGACATACGTGCACACCTGTACTTATTTGTTCACGCACACGCAATATAATTCTACGTACCTTCTAATCAATTGGGCATATTTGCTTTAAATCTTTTGAACTTGTGTTGTAATTTTTCTCTTTTTTTTTTCGATGTCTTTTATAGATAATAAAATTCGGGTTGCGTTCAGTTCGAGCACAATATTTCACGAATAAAACAGAAATTTGTCTATACTTGCTAAATTTGCTATAATAAATTTGCAATAATAAATTTTCGTGTAGATAATTAGAAATTACTATTTCCGACATAGCATCATGTTACTGCAATAAATTTGTTAATATTACGCAAGCAAGTTTCTTTAAATAATTCGAACGCACAAAGAGTTACACTTATATAAATAAATTAGCTGATTTATAACTATAGAAAAACTTATGTTTTAATTATGACATTTTACTTTCGATTTAATTATCATAAATCACTACTAAATTGTCTAAATATATTATATGCATTCTGTATTACGTAACCACTCAGGTTTTAACATAATAGAAATCATCGTTCCAAATATGGTTTGAAAAATGTAATTTAGAAATACATACGTTCGCGTAAATAATTAATATAATAGCTAATGTTAATAATACTAGAATTGTTATACGATAATTATTGTAGTGCAATAATTGCGCTAATGATAATTGTATTAGTTTTTACGAATTACTAGTATCAATTAAATTAATACAGCATTAATTCGCAATTATGTGGCATATACAGGGTGTACAAGTAATTTATGCATAAAGAGCAAATATTTGCTCGTGCTTATGTAACCTAACACGATACTTTCAATTCTATAAAATATGTTTTTTAATATTATTTTACCACATAATGCATAGTTAAAATAATAATATTCGAATTCAAGAACTCTACTTGATTGAAGATTTTTGTTAAATGATTATTATTTAAAATAATAGTCTTTCTACGTTTCTTAAGATTTTCATAAGAAAACAAATTACACATACAGATAAATTAATAGTATTATACTTTTGCATACTTTTTATGCACCTTCTTATGCAAGTAGCTTATTTAATGTATAGAAGAAGAAAAAAAATACAATGGCAAAATGATGTTGATAAAATTCAACATGCTACATTACTAATAGCTGTTGAGTAATTAAAATAAAATGTTATAATGATTATAACTCTTCTTAATATTTTAAATATAATATGATTGAAAATAAAAACATTAATTCGACATCATTATACTAATAGTTGTATCAATAAATTAATACACTTGCACATTCTTAATTTTACATAATGACTGATAATTCACTTTATTTTGTTGTATATTACTTTTAATAATGGCATTTCGAGATTCAGCATACTTACAGCCTTTATCTACGTCCACACGTTCGCCCGACGAATAAAATGCACAATCAAATAAATTTTACCCAGAAACTCCTTTAATACCGGTTGTGTTAATAAACGTGTCTCATCTTTTTTACGTAATCAGACCTGCCACACATTCATGCGAATGCGCTATATCGTAATCTTATCGAGTGCAAGAAGGAAGAATAGAGAGAGAGTGTGTGTGTGCGCGCGCGCGCGTGTGTGTGTGAGAGAGAGAGAGAGAGAGAGAGAAATAGAGAGAATAAGCCTGACCAAGATAGACGAGAGCATGACGACCTCCACGACCCTCCAGCTATTTCTTTTTCTGTATTTCTTCGTTTCTTTGTCTCTCCCAGTTCTTTTTTACGTATATCCTAAATTTATAAAGAAGCTGTCTCAGATCTGTTTATCGTTGCTTAACAATTTTATATGTTCTTCATTCTATGAAGGGATGAGTCGTTTATCCAATCCGATAGTTTAGTATTCTCAATTTTTTTAATAAGAGAATTTAATTTTGTTTTAATCTGGTCTTACGTATTTTATTATGAAAACGGAATCGTAGTATCTAGTTTTATTTTTTAAATTTATATTTAGAAATCGCTACACTTGAAAGGTAGTCTTATAAAATCAAAATTAATTTATATATTAGTACACATTAATATAATTAATTAGTATAATATATAAATATTTATAATACCGAATGTATAATGAAAAATAATCGAGTACAACGAAATTGATCGCATCTTTTCATTAAAAATTTATAATTATTTGCATTAATTTGCTTAAGTCTATAATATATAACAGAGTTTTATTTGTTTTATTTATAAAAATTATAACAGAAATAAATGAGAGAGTAAATATTTTAAATGAAATAATAATGATAGATGGTGACAGTGCTTGTAATGTAGGTTACCGATATAAGGAAATTTATAGAAATAATTGTAGACTGACACGCTTTATTGAATTTATTCTAATCCTTATAAATATTGGAAACAGAAAAGACACTTAAATTTTGGTATTTAAGCAATTAATACGAAGTAATTTGTTAAATAAATTTTCTTATAAATTACAATTGTAAATTTTGGTAAATTAATTGTGGCATTTGAAATTAATAACTTATTTTCCAAAAAAATATTCTTCTGTTACATTTATAACAAAAAAAAAAAAAATATCGAAATTATTTCAAGCCTAATTTTTATTTTAAATTTATGCGAAAGGCGTTTGAAGGGAAGAAAATTAAGCGTATGTATTTATTCATAGGAGAGAATGCAAGATTTTCATATTCGAATGAAATATATAAGAATTGAAAATAAAATGGTAATACGAACTAATGTTATTCTATTTTATATAGTTTTTAATGTTTGTACACATTCTTTAATAGCATATTCATACGAATACAAATAGAAATGTGAAATATATTATTTTCTTTGAAGCTTTTCTGAATGCACTCTAATAATAAATTTAGACACGATGCACGGTAAACGTGTACAACAAAAGAGAATTTCTTTGAGCCTAAAAAGCCGTCATATTTTGATCGAATGTTTAGAAAACCGTATTATCAACGTGGAAAAATCTTTAAAATAAAATGCAAACTAGTTGTTGAGGCTCATTTGTGCGACATCTAATCCCACGATGTTGCTTCTCTCAAAGTATTTTCTAGGAAAGTTTAGGCTTATTATAAAGTTAGTCGAGGCTTAAAACAGCAGGAGATGTAACGCAGTACTCGCAACATAATAAAGGTATGCGGGTCCGAGAGATTAAATTAATGGAAATTAATGCGTAAAGTTTTTCGGATCATTTGTGCATTACAAGTAAGAATAGGCGAGAGGCGAGGAGACAGAGAGAGAGAGAGAGAGAGAGGGAAGAGAGCGAAGGGGAGAGGGAGGCACTAGATAATGAACGGTGTTATATAGAAGTTTTGTAATAATAAAAGCGGAAGAGTGAGGGAGTCATTTAAAAATATAATTTTGGTCCTTTTGTGTTTGGCTGGTTATATCAAAGAATGCGATTCAAACAGAAAAGTTTCAGATGTTTTGAAACTGTTTTAAATAGTAGTCTTCGTTTCTATAATATTTATTACATACGAATGGATCTGAAATATCGTGGCATTTTATTGCGCGGATAAAGCAGTTCGATTAGATTACGCGAGCTTATTAACTAAACTGACACATATTCATGCGCAACTCAACATATTATATTAATCATTAATTTTTCGGCCTATAAATTATGTCTTGCAATAAGTTTGCCAAGACTTCTTCTTCACGGATTACAATTCTTTTTCTAATCTATAAATCGCAATTGCTGCATTTTCATAAATGTGACAAACGTAAGCAGTTCTAATTCCCATTATCTGCACTACGCTCTGTCATTTACTTATTTATTATTATTATCGCAAAAAATCGAGCATCCTTATTATTTTCCATTTAAAAGAAAACACTTACGACTTACATTACCATATATATATATGAAAATGCACATATCGAAATTTAGAATCAAATGTACCAATCAGGAGCAACAAAGACAATAAAAGCGAAAGTGCAGCCCGCCAAACGTGTCATTAAGAGGGGTGAAATATTGGCGACGAGGAGTGAGAAAATGCAGCTTCGCGAGGCAGAAGCTAAACTGTGACCAAAGTGGACGGGAGAGCGGCGTCACGGCGAGGTCGCGCAAGTTTGTGAGACAGCGTTTGAGAATGTCATTTTTCACCGCTGCTACGGCCGAAGACGACGACGATGATCGACGAGGACGATCCACGACGATGCTGTTATAGAGCATACTCATGCATATATTCATGTCCGACATATCGTCGTAGTCAGGTTATGGGGTTGCGACGACGGCCTACGACGCACACAGCCGACGCTGTTTGTGCGGCCTGAACGTCCGATAGATCAGGAAGAGGCTGAAAAGGCGCATTTGAATATTAATTCGATGTCGCTGCTGCAGCTGGGCTGCTTTAAAAGGCTCTACCGAGTTTCAATTGCCTCACAATTATGGAACTGCCGCGCACAACAATTATGCCTTCTCGATTCCCTTTCGTCCGCTCTAATCGCATTTGATGGCATTTGATGAAATTTCGAATTTAGCACGGAGGTTTTTCTTCTCTTTACGACGCTATTAGCTTCAACCTCAATTTCATTGAAACGAACACGACTAATAATCAGATATCATTATTGTACGTGTGACGAATGAGAACTGTTTTTAATTGTAGCACAAAAATAAGAGGGATTTGCATTAAGATTGAAATGCTATTTCGTAGCTAATTTATTGTTGAACTCGACAGACAATTATGTTTACGCCAACTGACGTTAAATTTGTCGGCGCGTAACTTGCAATAAGCAGTTTTAAAAAAATTCACCTTCTCAATAATTCGCATTTAAATGCTCGCTGCGGAGTTATTATCGAAGACATCATTGACAAAATTTTTCCTGAATTAACGCAGCTTCATTATACCACCATTGAATTGTTTCCCATAAATTCAAGTATCGTCTCCGAGCAATTTATCTGCATATGGTCTTTACCATTGGTATGAAGCAGACTCGACAAAGCAATCTCGCAACACACGAAGCTAGACACGTTTCACTTTCATTGATTGATCAGCAGCCCTTCGAGCATTCGAAAATCCGCGAATGTAACAGGCGAAGCTCGTAATGTACCATTTATTTGAAATAACCTTCTAAATAGCTTTAAAAATTCTCGCGATGGATGTGCTGGAATATTGTATGAAGTACCGAGGCGCGACTTAAGCCAACTCAAGAATCTTTAAAATTCTTGTCCGGCAAGAAAGTAGTGGTGTGTTGTAATGTTATTCAAGACTTTCTCTAACCTTCAGATATGAGATGCAAGCCGGCGCGGTAAGCGGAGACCGTAGGCTGAAAGAAAAATAGCAAGGTTATCGAGTCCAACCGAAGGAATTGCCTACCTTCGCGCTCCTGCCTATTTCAAAAGCTTTGCTAATCAGACCAAACGTACCCGCCGTTGTCATTACGCCAGAATTGTTGTTTTACGGCCTTTTAAAGAGAGGCCCCGTGAGCCACCTCGTGGAAATCTAGTTTCTAGCTTTATAAGAGCGAAGACCTAATTGCGCTCTCTTATCGAAGTAGATTTTAATGGGTATAGCACGTGAGCGAGGGATTGGACAAAAAGTTGTGGCACGCGGCTATTAGCTCGATGTGACTGACTGAAAGTTCTTACGAAGAAAAGCCTTTAGGCCTCGTTACGTTGAGCAGGAAACGTCGAATTATCGATGTGCCACTGCGGCGTACGGGAAACAAATTGTTTACTTAATCCGTCGTAGTCGATTCACGTAATTTTCATTCGGCTGAAGGTCAAGCGGAATCCCATCCTCCATCTATCTTAATATTTTATTAACCGCAATGCTTGAATAGTTGGCCGAGAGGAAGACGATTGCCGTTGAGAAAGGTTTAATTAAAATATCAAGCCAAAGCTCACCACCTACTTTATCGAACAGCTACTTCATGAATAATTCAAAAAACCATTTAATTGTTAATTAGTTCTACCGGACAATACGAATGTTAAAATCGTAATAGTTTAGTTGGGATTTTAGATCTGAGCGATTAACACACGCTTTGGGTAAGTAAATAATACCTCGGGGCAAGCACTCTTCTCTTTTTAAATAGTTTATTTGAATTTTACTATTATAATAAAATTTAACGAACCTTCTGCTGTTCTCTATGGCTATCTACCCACACTACACACTTCTTCGCAGGCAGATTGTTTTAATAAATCCCCCCACCCCTCATCCACCCGCCACTAATTCTAGTGCTGGTACGATTGCGCTACACCGAGGCCTACTGCAAACAATAAAACTGCGAGTCTTTCAACCATTAATAGCAATAATCGACAAGGACCCCATCCCCCCCCCCTTTAAACGTGAGAATCTTTAAACTGGCGCAGCTACGTTTTTACATGGAATAGACAAAGGGCAGAAAGGCAGAGTGGAAAAACAAGAGAAAGTGCAATTAAAAAGCTCAAGACTAAATAAAAACACCTACCGTGTGACGCTGTATAAAGTGGAGCGCATAATCGAAGGAGTCCGTAGCAAATGGCTCGTCGCACAAGTCGCGCCTTACTTAAAACTCCAATTTCTCCACTCGAGAGAATTCGCAGATCCACGCCTCTCCCCCTCATCCGACGGCAAATTCAACCCTCATTGTCCCCTCCCTCACCACGACGATGTGCTAACGCGCGCTAACGTGTGCTAACGTGTGCCGTATCAATGGCTCGGCGTATGCACTTGAGAAAGCCAAGGGGCCGATAAAAGCTGGCGTATAAATAGCACACCCGGGGCCGAAAAAAAGAAGCACGGAGCCGGGGCAGAGGACTGCTGGGAGGAAAATCGGACGAAGGGCAGGCCACGGTGATAACCCCCGGGTCCTCTGGCCCGCGCGATAACCCATTATCTTGCACGGAGACAGTCACAGAGACAGTGGGAGGGGCTGCTACTCTCATCATATCTCTCTTTCCCTCCTTCTTGGCTACGGTCATTTGGCGATTCTACAATTGGCCTCGCGTCCCAGAATCGCTCAAACGGAAAAGTCGGAGGTGTCGAGAGTGCGTGGGCAATGGCGAGCGAGCCGTCCTCATTGTGCGCCTGACGACGAGGTTTTATTGGAGCCGAAGGAGCGAGAGAGAGAGAGAGAGAGAGGGGGGGGGGCTCGAGGGAGCCTCGATATTTCTTCGGCTGCATTCAATTTCATAATGGATGAAGATTTTGGCCACCGCTGTTTAATCGAGCCGCTCCTCTTGCAACGTGCGTGCGGCATGTTTCTCGATTTATCGAAGATGAGAGGAGATGCCGAGAATATCGAGCGGCCGAAATTTGACGATAAATAATCTAGACGAGAGCGCTAATGAGATTGTTGCTATGCTTGTGTGCGCTCGCGCGCATTCACACAGCATTTACAGTGGCATCGATATAATGGAGAGCAGAATTATTGAGGTTATCATGAAAAACGAATAATAATAACAAAAGAGCAATATAATTACTATTCAGGCTGATGTTGATGTGTGCCTTTGAAACAATGTATAAATGGTAGATAAGACCGTTACGGGAAACCAATGAATTAGGACTTACGTAAAGCTTATTATCAAGTAATCGTGACCTATCGTCGTGCAAAAATAGATCGGTAAAGAAGGACTGCGCCGATTAATTTTTATCCCATCAAAACGCAAATTACACACGCGCGCGCGTACACACACACACACACACATACACACACGTGTATGTATGTATGTATATGTATATATATATATATATATATATATATATATATATATAAAGTAAAGCGTGGGTAAGTAATTTGCGGATTGAAAATTTAAGAAATGTACTTATATTTGGGATATGTTATGATATCGACTTAGATATTTATTTATAAGATCGTCAAAGGATAAATGAATGTTATATATGATTAGGCATCATTTTAACGCGTTACAATTAGCGATTAATCATAACTAGATACGTCGAACAATTACATGACATTGAAACCAAAGACTAAACGTTTTGATGCAAACTCCCAAATAAGTCTTGATCGGTAAAATATGGCCGAGTACATTGAATAAATTGCACATATGCATACGAACGCACGTGCAAGCATATAAATTTGGAAAATGACATTTACTTGATATCCTAAACTTTTGTTGCATATACTGCTAAGCGCTATTGTTAATCAAATAATGCCAGTCCAAGACTTAACGTCAAAACGTAAATCGAAACTTCCCAGGAATTCGATATATTGCCTACAAGCAAGTCACAAAAACATCACAACACAGAACATACATTCATCAGAGAAAATAATATGCCTACAATTTTCAGCCACTCAATAATATAAATGACTTGATTCACCTAGAGCTTTTGCTTCTGTGTAATACCTTCTCTCGCGCATTTGCCAATATCGAACTTTTTGAAATTCAGCAAGTCCCAACGGCTTTTTACGATTTGATTTAAAAAATATCGATATCACGTGTCGACTGTATTCATCCAATACAAGCACATAATTTCCCTTGGTTTCTTTCTTCGTATAAATAAATTAAACCATAACGTAATTCGACACTGTTTAAGGCATTAAAACGAAAAGCTGAAAAACAATCAGAAAATCAATAGATATTTCAAAAAGAGTATTTCAGAAATGTCATACGCGAATGAAGTTTTATATATTTTTTAATATACCACACTGCCGCACATTGTTTCTCAAAATATTAAGTCTGACGAAGGCAATGATATTGCGTTTCTAACCGTATGCATAATATATTAACAAATTTAAATACTGTCTCTCTCTCTCTCTCTCTATTTTGTAAATTACACTGCATGTCCTCGTCCATTTATTATAATTAATAATTTTAAAAAATTCTAAAAAAAAAAAAAAAAAAAAAAAAAAAAAAAGTTTCTTTAACTTTTATCTTTTTTAATTTATGCCCAAAGTCATTGCACGTTGTTGTCATATTTATTAGCTCTAATTAACTATTTACATATAATAATGTTTGAAAACTATCTGCTTATATTAATAGGCAAACATAATCAAACATCTTACCTATTAACAAAATTGTTTATCGCAAGTTTTAGCAAATTTGTGAAAAGCATTTTACACATAATAATTAACTTTAATTGGTATATCGATCAATACGAACTTGCTTCATTTAAATGAAACGATAGCTTAACCTATCGGCGCGATGATATTATCTGATTAAGTTGCTATTATTATAATGAAAGTGTAGTACGTGACGAATTTTAATTAGATTAAAACGAACGGGCATTTGAAGAAAACTAGAATCACGTAAGCCAGGACTTTAATTAATTAATTTTCTTCGGAATATTATTTAAAAGATGTTGGAATCGATGAATATAATTACAAAGTTAAGTGAATTATAAGCTCCAAGTATCGAGAATTCAATTAATTGAAATGAATCAGTGGCTAAGTATTTGAATAGTCGACGCTCAACTGACATTTTCATTGTAATTAATTTGCGTCGTGCATTTTTTTTCTCTTCCTTTTTTTTTATCGAGTTACGTAACAGCCACTTCGTTGCACGCGTAAAAGCATCCGCCAGTAAATAGACAAACGAAAGCTCGTCTAAGCGGGCAATAATGTCCCGATGCAAAAAATTACAAACGCAGATCATCGGCCTAATATCATAATTATTGCGCGAAAATTCAAATCAGCGGAGAAAATGGCACGATCGTGACATCGCCTGGGGTCACCGCATCCGTTTACAATGACGACCCCGTGACCCTGTTGAACTCGGCCGTCGGCTCAGCGATTTACAAGTGTAACGACTGCCCCGCGTAATATATTATTATATATACCACCATCGTCCCACTGTAATGACGCTCCTCGATTGCCTTAATAATCAAGCTACGAGAGTCCAATAATATCGGCGGCATACAATATCGCTTACCACTCGTCAGCTCGACAGCTCAGATCCTTCGACTGAACAAACACGTATAGCCAGCCAGCCTCCTCCTCTCGCTAAAATATCCTCCCAAGATTTTTTTCTCCCTACCTTATTATCAATATAATTATTAAGGCGGCGGTGCGAATTGCGCTCCCATCTACGACTCTTATCCAATCACTTAAGATGACTTAATTTTAATTAATTAACAAATCCGCGCCTCCCAACCACTAATTGGCTGATTTATCAGTAGATGCTCTAAGAAGGCAAAACTTGCTCAAAGTACACTTATTTGCGTGCAGGATGTTTTAACTAGCACTCAAATCTCTTTATCGGCCAATTTGCTTATTTATCTTAATAATAATGTTTTAATCAATTTATTTTTACGCCACGACTCGTGTACATATATCATCTTATTCTTCATACGTAAGAAAATATAGAGAATTATATAAAATAGAAAAGTTGATATCACGGGATAATTGGGAATGAAGATTAATTAAGTTACAAAATTAACTGCGAATTTACGAAAATAATTATTCTTAATCGAACTTTATCAAAATAATGAAATTGCTAACGATCACCACCCCCCACCCCAATCCCAACCTCCGCCGACGCCGCCGACGCCGCCGCCGCCACCCGATAAACAGATGTAATTCCGCTGTGTATTGACGGCTTATCTTTGTTTCACAATTGCTTTACTAGAATATGAGTAAGATTTAATAACTGATTGTACGTACAAATTATTATATACATTTAAAAGTAAGCATATATCTTAAAGTTTTATGCGACTACGTTTATCCGGTAATGATGTAAGTTTGGTAGCGATGAAATTCTTTATTTGTCTAAATACCGTGACAAATAATATGCTCGTTTAACATTTTTATAATTACGAACGCCCCGACATTAAATATTGTATTTTAACAAGAATTAAAATTTCCATCGTGTTAACTATAACTCAAATTGAACATATTAATCAGCCAGTGCTGATAACTTCATTTTTTGTATAAAAATATGTTTATTGCAGATACTTTTGATGACGCAATCCTATTAAGAGGTTAAAATTAAATGAATTAATAACTAGTCGACATTTTTCGCCAATACACATATCATTATGTATCAGAGTTCGAATTATCTGCGATCTTTACATCATTTATTTAATATCTATTTGGCTGATGGTCAGTAATAATTTTTTTTTTACAACTATTCAGTAGGCTCCTAGAGAAGAAGACGAATTAATTTATAAATTATCGAATAGCCGTAAAAAAGAGAAATTGCGTACATTAATAGCCTACATATCTTTATCTACTTATGATTAATTAGTGTCCTTATCTATTAACTGTACATTCTTCGTTTGAACTGAAATAATCATTTATTATGTATTTCTCAACATATAATTCTCAAATTTATAAGCTCGAAAATCTAGCTTAAGCATTCGGAAATTTAAATTATTGAAGTTAATTCTGCAAAATCTTGCCTTTTTGTCATACTTGGTCAAAAACATTTTTGTTACTCTTCTTTCTCTTATTTACTTATTAACTGTTTTTTTCTTTTTCTTTTATTGCTATTTAAAATCACAAGTGAAGGTTAGTGCACAAGTTATTCAATCGACATTGCTAAATAGTCACTTAAAATTTTGGCATTATCTATAAATCCGTGCTCGGGGAATTTATTCAATAAATTTACATTATCAAAATCATACCTCGCGCGCCATCGCTTACGTAATCTAAGCGATTATTTTATTTTCTATTTCTATTTTTATTTTCTTAATTCTCTCTCTTTTTGTTCTTTCTAACATCTCAATCACCCATCAACCGTCATTATTATTATTATTGTACGGATATAATGATAATTACTATATAGATTGATGCGATATAGCAATCAGGCGTTCATCATTTTCGCAGCAAAAAATCGGAAAAGATCGCTAATTCGAAGGCGCGCGAAGCGACAATAGTACGCTTATGCCAAGATTCGGCGATCTAGCATTAACGAGAGCAACCCCACGCTAACGTAACCCAATTAACTTCATTATCACGGCAGACACGTGCATTACAAAACTAGTTGGCTATTCCTCGAGCCGCGGCCGATAAGACCCGATTAAAATGCTTGGCTTTCAATATCGGCCCTTCCCGATTCATACCCCGTGGTGTCCAGCAGCCCGCAATTATCCCCAGCCCCGCACGCAACCCAACTCTCGAAATGGCAATTACATAATACAACAATTAACAAGTACTAGTCGGTCGAGAGAGACCGAGGTGAGTGACTGCCGATGCGAGAGTGGATTGACGATGCTCGGTCCGATGGGCGGCTCAGACAATACGGGATGAAGACTAATGCCGGGGAGTAATAAAAGGAAGGGTCGATTTGGGGGTACGGGGGACGAGCCAGGATGGCTTAGCGAGCTCCAGCCGTCAAAGCGTGGATGAGAATCGGCTCCGGGGTGACCGAGGAAACAGCGGGGAGAAAACGTGGCCCCACCGGCGAGGCCGAAAGCGAGGTTATGCAAGCGGATTGCGGCCGCTCGCCTCCCGATCAACCCTCCGGCGAATAAAACACAAATGACGTACCAGGAGTGGCGGATGAGCAGGGGTCCTCCTCGTCCACCTGGTGGGACTGCGGCTCGCGAGCATCACCGGGGACTGGGCACGAGCGCCTCGCTTTCGAGGAAGCCGCCCAGCGAGCACATGTCGACGCGCGCCGGCCTCTTCCGCTTCTGCGCAACGCCATCTGCGACAGGAAACGGCCGGTCGCGCCCCTCGGCGCCGTGCTCGCCCTGGTCCACGAACGGGAGCCCCGGGTCCTCCGCTTCCCGGCGCCTCGTACTTGTCTCCGGAAAGCCGAAAGCGAGCGGCCGTGGGACGGTGGCTGGTGGTGGCTGATGGTGGCTGGTGGTGGAGGGTGGCGGTTGCGGCGGGGGAGGTGGAGGAGGAGGCGGACTGACACAGCTGCTGCGAGTCTCGCGGCGGCCGAGTTCAGGCTCGCGGCTCCCGCTGGCATCTGGTGGTCGTCGGCCCTAAGCGCGCCGCCTCCCTCTTCTTTACCGTCCGGGATAAGTCGGGGGCGCGGCTCGGCTTTATCCCGAAGCTCGCGCGGGACCGAATAAACACAGGCTCTTTCACGACTATTATTGATGATCGCAGGCAGTTACCGAAATGACCCTCGTTGGGCTCATTGGTATGCGCCTCCAGTGGGAGCTTCTTGTTTTACCGGCGGCGGATCCTGTCGATGCCACGATTTGCTTGCTTTAATGGGCCGAGCTCGGGGAACTTTGTAAAATCGCTGCACTTGGGCGAGAGCGAAAATCGATCGAAGGCTAGAGGGAAGGTAATAGTGTGAGCAAGTGTTGAATCTGATTTCTTTCGTGGAGACTTCACGAGGTGTGTGCTACGGTGGTGCATGGTCTTCTAATGGGGCAGAATTAGCGTTGATAGATCGCTAATGTCCATACTCTTGGGCCGCAGCGTTATAAATCTTTCTTACTTTGATCGATGCTCGATTTGGCTGGCCGATCCAGCTTATCCTCGTGTGAATACTCTATATGGGCTCTGAAGCTTCATCGATAATGATGCATTCGATTCTAATGAAAATAAATAAAGTATGTTAAGCGAGGCAGGCTTACTTACCTTTAATGGGAGATAATCGCAATACCTCCTGTGATAAGTGGTCTTGTAATTTATAGTACTCGTTCAAATATTCTTGCCCTTGAGCTAATTCAAGACCTATTGGAGTCAAAGCGCTTAACGTTTATTTATTTAAATCTATCGCCTTTATTAGACTGGAGTTATTTTGCTCTTCTTTCATAATACTCTGAACTTGTTGTAAAACAAAATTACGTGCCCATAGACATATCGCTTCGAATAATTGACACCACTGATATCTGCTTCAAATTTTTGGCTTAACGAATCCTACTACTTCTGCCTTTCTAAATTTAACACCGCCAGTAATGTAAATGGATTTGTTATTTTAAAATTTAGTATTTCTTGAAATCTTAATTACTCACGAAGCGATAAAATGTTTCACACGCACCAAGCAACGTCACAATTTTCCTCAAAATCTTTACAAGTTTATCATTAAATGAAAAACAAATATATATATATATATATATATATATACATTGTAAAAAAAATTTACATTTGTGAAATAAAAATTAAGAGCATTTTTAACAATTTGTAGATTTTAAATGATCCGAGAAATTGAATATATATATATGAAAATGATTTTCAAGCTGTCAATTTCTCATAAATTCCTTTACTCAATTTGCCAATTCACACTCGCGTCATAATACAAGCAGACGTTCATTATCGAAAATCGTAGCTCAGTTAATTGTAAAGAGTACCGCTCCCGTTAAATCGTCTGCAAGATGATAATCGAGGGTCGTACTTTAAGACAAATTGGACGATCAATTGTATTACTATTTTGTAGTCACACCTATTGGCAATTGGAGAAAAAACAACAACAAGAAAAAAACAAAAAAGATATGAATGATATGAAGAGATCATGAGATACAATTCATAGTCATAATTCTCGATGATAATCCAAAAGTGGGGTCCTTCCCACCTTCATTTCTAAGAGCAATATTTCTAAACTTGTACGCTTCTCATTGATCATGTCCCCAGAGGTTGACTGAGCTGGTGCAACCTGAATTCCATCGTTTTTTCGAAACCAGACACTGGCATCACGCGATTAGGTCAGCAGCGGCGACTTAATCTTTTCGTCGAGAGCTCACCCTTTTTATCCCTCCCCTAATACTCGACGTATACGTTGTTTTTACCACAAGCTACTTAAGCTAGAGTTTCAATACATTTTCTTTCGCGTGTTTCTTAGGATTTGCGAGTATCCGTAGAACTTCGTTTCTCGTTTGACAAGGGTGTTTCTGTTTTAAAGGAAATGCACGAAATGACTGTCTGTCGGAATGCATTGGACTCAAATGGCCAACGACACTCCCGATAAGAGAATAAAATCATGGTCCCTTGAAATAACCTAATGAAATAACCCAAGCAATACGTAATGAGCGTTTTATTGAAAATCTTCCTTTTAAACTTTCTCACATTACTGCCTGGAAATGTTTTTGTGCAATTAAAGCGCGCTGCTTTATCTTAATCCAATTGTAAAACAGCTATACAATTTTTTAATTAATTTACATTGATGCTCGAGAATCAGCAATATTACAATGTATTAGATGAATGAACGGCTATTTTCTCGTATTGAAAGTCATTGAAAATACATATTTCAAAGAATATTATCGTCTTACTTGGGCTACATATCTCACCGCAGGTGTATTATTTCATCGATGTCCAACGTTATTTCGTTATTTGAAACACAATATCGTTAATCTACAATTATACATTGAAATTTTTTAAAATAAGCGATCAAGTGATAGCGCAGTACGATTACCGAGTGTGTCCTTTTTTTTTCTTTCTTTTTCGTTTCCTTTCTTGCTTTTAAGGTAAAATGTACATTTCTCACTTTTTCTTTTTCTGCGCATTTATTTTCTTATTATATAATGCAATCATTATACGAGAGCGAGTGCTTGCGAACTATCTCCTTTTGTATCTCAATTACTCAATTAGTTAATAAAAATGGTCTTAGTTTGCACTTTACAATTCAATTTGAAACTACTATTAGTCGTACTTTTTATACAATTTATGTAATAATATGAATTATAACCAATAGGTACGGTAAAACGTCATTTAATCTATTTAAACATAAATGTATTAAAATATTTATATTTATGTGCATTATGACAATTTTTAATATGCATTGTTATTATTAGTATTACTATTGTCGTTGGTATATTGGTGAAAAAAGTTTATATAATCATTGTAACGGTATTTACTTTTTACGCTGCTTTAATTACTTCCAACAAACAGTTCAAACGCATTCATAAATACATTCAATATTGATTATTTATGGGAATGAATTTAAATGATTATGTGAATCATTTTTCTTGCATGACTTCTGTTAGAAGAACAAAATTTCATTTAATTCCAGATACGTAAAACCATCATTTAGAATAATCTTCAAAAACATTATTTTTAAAATTAACTATTTAATCATTAATCTTAGTTTCTAATTATCACGTGGTCTTTTAAAAAGTTGTAGCTGATTATTCTTGGAGGCTAGACAAAGTTTTTTTTTAATAATATTTCTATACGCTAATGATTTGTGCTTTCAGTAATTGTATTTTATGATTGAAATGAATTTTCATTCTCATACTAATAATGCTAACTCAATAATATTAGCCATTAACCTGAAAAATTGTAAAAAATATCTATATAATACATCTTTAGATTAATTTAATAAGCAAGTATGTACACGCGTTACATCTTTTCTGCTCCGTGACTTACATTATTCATCGTATCCATTATGTATCATTTTTCAGTGAAATGTTTCAAGCCAAATATAAATACGTGATTAAATGTAAAATTAAAAGTATGCGCATTGGAAAGTGTTGGTTACTTACTGTAATAAACATTATTATTATTTTACAATCTTACCAATGCGCCAGTGTCGTATTAACGGCCACGGCATCCATTTTTTATAGTATCATCGTCTATTCAACATCATCATCACTTCCTTCCTGGGCGCCGAAAATACCAATACCAGTAAGGAGAGGACATGAGTCGACCAAGTAAAATCGTGGCCAAGTGACGCAGCTGAATGAAGCAAAGTCGCGACATAGGATCAGAAATCAGCAATCAATGCCCCGGGGTAACGAACTCCGTCAGCAATTAATGCTGATAGAAAATCGATAGAAAGCTGATATTGAAGATAAAGAGGTGACGCAGGTCGTATTGCCCTTTCCACGTGCAATTCGTCCCTTCGGCAAGTGATTAATAAATCTAATCAGCACGACTTGCACTAATGGTAAGTTACTCGTACTAATGCCGTTACGGATACTCGCGACATTCGATACTTCGCCTCGTTCAAATAAGCATTTGCATTATCCATCTTGTTACATGAATAAAAATTTCTTCGAAGATAATCAGCTTCGTATTATAAATGCACTCTGGAGTTTTATTAAATACATTTTATCGATTTTCAGCCGTTCGAAATGTCTTAGAAGTCGAGGGAATTTTCGGCATCGGTAGTAGCGAAATAATTATTCGCTTTATGAGTTTGCGACTGGCAGTTTGTCACCATTTGCATTATTTGCCCTCAACCAATCCTCCTATCAAATTTACGCTATATTATTACATTACAGCTTATTGATGCTTTAGAATACGAGTTTCGTAAGGCATGGTATTGCTAATCCTTAGGAACGATTAATGGCTTATTATCTTTTGATACACCGTTTTCGTCACTCGTTTTCCAATGATTCGGTGTTACATTTATACAAGATTGCCTTCGAGCAATGACTTTCGTTCGTTCCTAAAAGGCTCATTTCTTCATTTATGAATTTATCATTTTGACGATTATCATTGCATCGTTACGAGCTTATTTATTTGGTGAAATTCTCTAAGGCATGTGCTTTCTGAAGGAAAGTCATTGCTACTTTATTCGTCACAAAATAACAATATAATGTATTTTATATATATTTATATACTTTGTTTACGTAGTAAGGCAATTTCCTTTCAAAGATTTTAATCTTACTTTCATACGAGCAATATAATATTTGTATTTGCGTATGTTTAACGTGCCGTAATGTAATGAGATTAAAGAACGAAAAGTGTATTGAAATTCGATGCACTAATAATAAAGATTTTTTTACAGATATCTTTACGTATTATTCAGCTTCATACTTTTGTTTGCCCAACTCGCATTGTTTTTCAATTCAACCTTAATGATCTTGCTACGAAATACTTATTGTGGAAATAGTTGTATAAATTTGCAAACATATAAATGCATGATATTTTCTATTTCATTTTTAAGCATTTTGTCTAAGCTAGAATTCATTAAACGCTTCCGGAAAATGCATCCAATAAATTTAAATAGCAAATATTAAATTTAATACTAATAATTATAATAAACGTTCTACAAATTCTACGCGTAATAGCATTATTGTTCTCTCCATTGGACGTACATGCACATTTCCCCAAGTTTTACGAAGCAAGATCTTCTTTCTTTTCGCTAGTGGCAACAAACCGCCATCTCTATAAAATTCCATATGATTGTTATTCTTAGATTTTAATGGCGATTGATTTATTTTTTCTCCCTACGCACTTCTTACATTCTCGCTTACTATCATTCGGAGTATAAAAAGTATGTTGAACCTCATGGCGTATGCAAGATAGTATCAGAAAATAAAATCTATGCTTTTTGAAAAATTGTATTCTACCATTGATTACTCTTTATACTTTATCACGCTGAAAAAATAAACCAATAAATCATCCACGAGCGATCTTGCCAAGCTTAACGGTATTTCTTACTGTTTCCATAACTCGATTCGTTCAAAAAATAATCTTTTATGCTGGAATAAATTTCTCCTTTATCTTAAAAGCTTTATGGGTATAGTCCGAGCGAGCATCAATACCGAAGGCTCTGAGGCCATGGACGAGGAAAAGAAAAAATAAGAAGCTCTCCCTTCCAGTTAGTTCTGCATTACAATCACGCACTTTCGATACTTTTCATCGCGATATCACATCGTGTCAGTCCATCTCTCGACACCGCATAGCATAAAGAACTCAGCGATGCATACAGATAATCGTATCTAAAAATGCCGTGTTCCATGAATATCGGACAAGAGTCTCACGAAAAAAACGACCATCGCTGCAACCACTTCATCAGCCGCATTCCTTGATTGTTCCTAGAAACTCTACATCGAACGGAGCATTATTCCAGTATTTAAATTGGGTTTTTGTCTTCTGGAGAGGTCCTTCGATTAACATTTTAATAACACTGGACAACTACACCCCTAATAAGTTGTAAAATTTCGTTTTTCCTTAGATTGTATAATATATGCCCTTGCGTACTCGGTCGTAAGAGAAAGAGCGCTTTAATGTGACATATTTACAATGTTCCTGGACTGATGAGATTTTTACGAAATGTCATTGCAGTGCATAATAAAAGGAACATTGCGAAGAGTCAAAAAAGATTACTCTTCAATGGGATTCGACACATTACGAATACTCGAAATAATAAAGCTATTACTATGATTATTATATAGTGCTTGACAAAGTAAAAGAAATGATTGCATTTCGAGTATTGAATTGGGATGTAACTAGATGTAACTGCTCTTCCAATACGGTAATCGGTAAATGTTTACCTAATTTCAATAAAAATTAATATTTCAAGCTGTAGAAATGTAAAATGTGTTTTTTTAATAAATATTTATGCCCCTTTTTTTTGAACGTAAAGCTCAACACATACATACATACATACATACATATATATGTATATATATATATATATATATATATATAATAAAACTAAACTTTTAATAATAGCTTTAAAAAGTAATGAATGCTTATGTACAAAAGATTTTATTAACATCGACCTTTATTATGTATTTTAAGTATATTTATAAGGTACTTTTTTAAATAAAAAATAAGTAACTTATAATTTTCTATAAGTATAAATTTTATATTCAATATGTGCAATGACGATTATGTTACTTTTCTCTAAGATGCCTTAAACGAGATAATTTATCAAAGAGTACAACAGTATTAAATAATTAAAGAAATGAATAATTAAATAATGTAATTGGCTTCACTTCAATTAATTCTAATTAAAATGAGTCTTTGAAGCATTTGTTCATATAAACTTATTGATTTCTCTCTCTCTCTCTCTCTCTCTCTCTCTCTTATTTTGTTGTTTATTATTTAAGTTTTAATCCCGTTCGTCTATTCATTTACATTTTTTTCACTATTTGTTAAATTTTATCTTAATTTACTATTCACACGTTAACTTATCGATCATATGTCAATTCATTACAATGTATTAACATATTATATTCATTACTTAATCTTGTTAATAACGATAAACTTTTTAAAATAAATACTACCTCCTGAATTGAGAATTATTAAAGCTGCTAAATTAATGTGGCCACAAGCACTTTTACGGCACTTTATTTATTTCAATATTAATTCCTTTGCTTTATCGATGAAGAATCTTTTGTTATATCTTGAGCTAATAAATTTCTCGGCTCAATGCATATCTGGCATTTTCCGGAAAAAGGAATGATTGCCGAAAGTTATACAACTACAGCAAAAATTTATTCGGCAATCGATTTAATTTTGTTTCGTTTGTTTTTTGCTCATTGCGATGCAACTATAGCAATGCAATGCCAAGCACACATCGATTATTCTTACTAATTATTATTGGACAATAACGTGCTAATGGTGTACTACTGCACTTAAGAAATCTTGCAACTTAATTATGAGATTCTCTGAGGAGTCCGGGAGGTCGACGCTCATCTTCGGGGAGTCGCGCGTCGATTCGTCGACGTGAGCCTGACGTCATGGATGCGGAATCATGGCCGCCTGAGTCGTTCCGTCGTTTTTCACTACACTCTTTCCCTTCTCTCCCTCCCCTGTCTCCCCCCCCCCTCTCTCTCCTCTCTCCCTTAGCTCTCCTCTTTTCTAACTTTGGTCGACTCTTGCCGGCTTTTTCATTGCTGAGCAGATGCTCGCCGATACTTACTTGCGGATCACCTACGATGTTGCCGCTATTCCCACCGACAATGCATTAGCGCAATGCACAATTAATAGCGTCAAATATCACAGACCAATACCCACAGCTTTAATTATAAAAGATGCGATAATTTGTATTCGTGGGCAGAGCGTTGTATGACATAATTTCCAGGCCGCACGGCAAATGTGTCACTCGGTGTCATATATTTAGCAGTGGTTTGCCATCAGGACCTATGACTCATCGACGTTTGTTATAAAAGAATCATAAATAGATGCAGACCAGTCGGCCACTTTCGCTCACTCGGGCCTATCACCGCAACTCAAACATCGTTTCATCTCTCGGCATGACAATACTTACTTACAATACCAAATACTCGATATACCCATTATAGAGACTGACTTCGCGGATAATTGACGATTGCGCAAGACTCGCGTCGCTAAAAGATGTTGCTATTATTATTCCATATAACGAATCCACCGCGCACCGGAATCCGATATGACGTTCTCTCGCTCTCGACCTTCCGTCATCATGAGAGCTCGTCTGGGTAGCGAGTTTTTTATTATTATGAGCCTACATCACGGTCTTATTGTGTTATTTGCGGGCAGCTCAACGGCGCTGCACAAAGTCGTAGCGATTTTACGGTGGCGGCGCACCTACGACACATCCAGCAAACTACTTAGATCCCTTAAAATATGTAATAGCCTCGGCCGGTTAATGGCTCCTTGTCCGTTGTATGCCGTTTTATAAGCGACGGATAAACTCTCCTCGGCCACCTCGCGAGCACGCACACGACGAGCTGGCGGTTCTGCATCTTGGATCCTCTGACATTTTTAAAATGGCACGCTTAGTGGATCGATGACATATCATTGATGTAGAATTTCCGCTGGGGCCGCGAGGGTCGAATGTATGCAAAAATGCGCATGACTTTTATTATATTTGGCCGCGTGTTGATCAAGGCTTATGAATATTATTCGCATATTAATAAGTTTTTATGACTCTGTAGAATAGTGGCTCGAAAGTGCGCAAGGTAATGAAGCCGCGCTATAATTGTTTGTCGATTAATTAGAGAATTACGAGGTCGAAACATTCTGCGTGGAGTAAAAGTAAATGAAGAAATTTAAGCGAAAGCCCATCCATCGCTTATCGCAATGATGATAATGATGACTTGAAAATACTATTTACATATTGGTTTTTCAATGGACATATCTGACAATTGCCGACTTATGGTTTAAATACTTCTCGTTGCCAATTTCATTATTAAAATTTTATCGGCGCATTATTGGCCTGCGTAAAACATATTTTATCAATTTTTCAATGTAATTTTATTTTATTGCAAACAAGAATTTCATTTGCGTCCAAAGTTTTTTCTTTTAATTGCATTTTTATTGCTGACTTCACTGTGACGGCTAACTCCGCTAAAACCATTGAAGATATTTTTGGCCTTTTTATCTACATTGTGTCAAAAATATCAATGAATTTTGTTGGGTACCCACATTCTCTTGGCGCTATTAATTAATTTCCAAAACGAATTTTCAAGGCAATGGCTTTCGGAGAACGAGCAAAATGTGTTGTTTGAAAAATAGTTTTTGCAACATTCATCGAGCACTTTTCTGAATTTATGGAAACTACAGTATACTTTAGTAAGAGTAATGGCAACCATGAGAAACGATTAAAGTATTTATTAATTATTGACAATTCTCAATTTATCGATAATACATTTGTGTAATTAAATTATCCTCTCCATATAAAAAATCTAAACTGTTTATTGTGCTTACATTAAATAGGAATTTATTTTATAATTCATTGTTGCCATTGAAACTCCTCTTGCAAATGCTTGAATCGTTAATGTTGCTCTTAAAATTTAAATTATTCTGCATTGTTACAATATTATCCTCGTGGGCGTATAAAATAAAAGCTTATACTTTATGAAAAAACTAATATATTCTATAATAACATGCGTTACAAAAATAAAATATTACAGCTTTATATTGTGGCATGGCTAGTATGCTTGACTTGAAAAGTTATTAAGAAATCGAGATTCTTACAAGTTGAATCCATCATGACTCGAGAAAAACACGGTTGTATTTATACATATATTTATACATTTATACATTTATTTTAATTGCCGAAATAACAATATATTTGAGTATATCTGACATATATATTATATATATAATATTTATTATCTAAAAGATTGCAAATTCATTTATTATTACTATATATATATATATATATATGTATATATATTTTTTTATGGTTATATCATTAGATTATAATAGCAATCTTAATAAACTAATAAATTACTACTAGATCGTCATAATTAATAATATTAATTGATTCGCTCGTTCCTTTTAAACAATTTGAGATATATTTTTATAATATAATAAAATATTTATAAAGTTAACATTCAAAATTCTTATTCTTTAAAAAAATTAAAATAATGATAACTCGAATAAGGACAAATAATTGTTTGGATAATAATTACAAGAAACATTATGAAATTAATTAATGTAACATATTTGTTTATGTAATCGATATAATAAAATATAATAAAATGCAAGCTTACGTGTACATTAATTTACATTTTGCATGTTCAATTAAGTCTTTATATTTTTAAACGTATGAATTTCATTACATTGGTACGCATAAATCGATTTAAAACAACGATCGAACACGTCGAACAATAGGTTAATTTATCTATATCTCCTCGCATTTCTTTATCAAATATAAATACTTTCATTTGATTTCGTTAATCAAAACAAATTAAAGCATTTTTGAATGCTTTTTTGAAGAATTTTTTATTTTATAGATATTTTGATAAAATACTACGTCTTTTCGACATTACATTTCTTATTTTCTCTTTCTCTTTATTTATTGTATTTGTTAACCTATTTGGTAATTTTAAAATTAAAATTTAATTATTCAATTCGATCTTGTTTTGTTGCTTTTTATACTAAAATTATTTCAACGAATTATTGTTCTTCGTTAAAAATATCTTAAATCTTATTTGAGTGAAAATGGAAAATAAATTTCTCGAATAATAAAATCGAATAATAATGTACCGAATTGATTAATTGAACTATCAAAGTTCGATCAAAGTTTAAATAACTTTCAGAAATTAATGAATACAATTAGCAATAAATTTATCTATGCATCTTGTTTTTTGAATACTTCTAATGAAAACGAAACTTTAAAACATTTTTAATGTATTCGTCTCTGATTTCTCATCTCTAGAAAATATTATTGTATTGTTTATTTTCATTTAGTTGTAGATATGAATTCTAACGCTTAAGTATTTGAAACATTTGTCAAATCTTTGTTTAAATTTAAATATATAGTGCGCAATATCATTTTTATAAGAGATCAATTACAGTAATAAATCATAAAGCTAATTTGAACGTTTGAAAAGTAATGAAATCTCTATATTCGTAACTATCTCTGTTTGCATAAGTATTAAATCACCTTGATTATCAATACATATTTTACACATAGATTAAATCTTATAACGAGCAATGTTTAGTATTTTTCTCAAAATTGTTTATAAAGGTGTTGAATAATCATGATAATTGGTTTAATATGTTATTCATCTTGTTTTCTATTGAATAACATCAAATAACAATATAATATTAAATTAATTTTCAAATTAATATGAAATCTATAAATTATAATGTAATCGAATATTGCATTTGTATTGAAAATTATAATTTATCATTCAAATTAAATACAATAAATGAATGTATTTATCAATTATCACAAAATAATACAAAATGTTTGTAAATATTACTATTACGATCGTGTTTACTAACAAACAAATAAGTTAGTATATAATGAAAAAATATTGCTTATCACTATTATTGATTTTCGTATTTTATTTACGTTTAATATTGTAAAGCAATATAAATTTTTTTAATAAAGAAAAATCTTAATGTTATTATTGGTTGTAGATTCTAAATTCTTAGTCAACCAATTATTGTGCTAAATTTCTCAATACACGCTGAAAAAAGATAATAAATTAAGTATTGTGAGTTGTTAATGAAAGCCGTTCAAATTAATAACTAAAATTTAATTGAACATTTCGTTATAACAGTTAATGTAGAGAATGTAATGAAATTGTCATATAGATTATTTGAAAAATCTGAATTATCAAATTTGCATACAAGTCAGTTAAAGAATTGAAATTTAAACATATTATATATAATGTTGGGATCATTACTATATTTTTCATTAATATGAATTGCATCGGTATTGACGTAAAACTTAATAAGTATATTTCCTTCAGATATTTAAAAATTATCGATTGATTGACCGATTTTATAAAAAAAATAAGTAAATTATGCATCGAAATATTTGTTCAAAATAACTTATTAAAAAATAATGAATTATATATACTAACTTTTTAATAAAATATAAAGAATGATTTATGATTTAACTAATAAATAATAAATTGTAAAATTTTTAATGTACAATAAATGTCAAATTGAAATATTTTCTGAATTCAAGAACTATATTGCAGTTATTAAAATAATTATAAAAATCTATTTTTTCTGAGGTAAGGCAATCTTAACAATGAAAAATTTACGTAAAATTTATATATTTTCTATTATATAACTAATTTAATTTTTAAATAATAAAATGTAACTGTGAGAATATAATACTAATATTGAAGTAGGTTGGATTTAAATTTAAAAAAACAAATAGATATTGTAGATCATTAGCTTACTAAATATGAGCTGATATTATATAAAGAAAACAGTGAGTTAAATGAAATATATGTAATTCAATTTTAAAATTGTAAAAATATTAATGATACGATTTCGTAAAATTTTGTAATCGTAATTATGTATGATAGTAAAAAAATTAAATTAAAATCAGTCTTCTAATTGAGAAAATGCATTAATTGTTCCGAAAACTTAAATACTAATCAAGATTATAAATAATTATAAGGCGATATTTTTATATACATAAATGCAATGTACAAATTAATGATCCGGATGAAAATTTAACAATGTGTAATATAATAATAATAATAAGTATTGTACCTGTTGTATGAATAGAATATAGTTATCATAGTGAAAAAGTACATGTATATCTGTACATACAATTACATATACAATTATTATACGAATATCTTTTATTTTCAATCAGAAAACTGTCGCAGCTAAGTGGATGAAAGTTTTGTCAATGATCAACATCAATATTTTCCATGGTATTTCTTAAATTTTTCTATTTTAATAAAAATTATCACATATTTGAAAATTTAATTTTTATATTAAACTATTAATATCTGAAAAAATTTTTAAGAATAACTGATGCTACTATAATTACCAGTAGCATATAAATTACTATAATATTCACACACTTCTTAAAGTATATGCTAAAATTATGCAAAATCAACGAAAGAATTTTCGTCTTTATGTGTGCTAATAAATTCATTAAATAAAATTTCATGGAAAACTCATTGTTAACAATACGAATAACTAAATTTTCAAATAATTAAAGTATCACCTCGAAATATACAATTATGGAGACGCTGGTGTATTCTTAATGAAATTTAGTTTAAACGTCCATAAGCGTTGTCTTTATGATATATATTTTATTGGAATGAATTTAATCTAAGAAAATTTTATCTTATAAAATTTGAACGCCTACATTACATTACATTTTTGAAAAGCATTCAGAATGAGATAAATATATTAATATTCTAATAATTGTTTCTAAAGGTTGATAGATGTTTATTATTAATTTTTCAGTTATGAAATTTTATATTATAAATTTTATATCGTAGGCAATCAATAAATATTAGAGCTAAATTTATAAAAAAATTATATTTATGTTGGAATTGTCTTTTAAAAATTTCCATAACATTTGATTTGATCATTCGCAGGCTTTTGTGAAAAAAATTGAAGTCACATTGAGACATTTGTGCCTCCTTCGATTCGCATAGATCATCTGCATTTAAATCTAAAATCAAATCCACTTAATTAAACTCTCTAATTGATATCACTTACTTTCAAAACATATGTTTGACGTGTATTGATAATGCACATGTATAGTTTTGCTGGCTTGCAAAAGGAGCGAAAGAGACAGATGGTAATTTGAGGCGAGGGAGGCAGAGAGGGAGGGGGAGAGAGAGGGAGAAAGGAGTAAGCGAATGTTATTACTCTCGTTTATTTCTCTTAAGTAAACGCGTGCACACGCACGTGTGGGGCACAGAGTGCGGCTCCATTACAATATTTCCATAAATACATGCATGCGCGCGGGCGAGTGTATACTCGCATAAATAAATATACCGATTGAAGGACAGAGATACAGTGCCGTTCAGTCAGTACAAATGGATCTGCATGCGCCGGGAGTCGCCTAATGATACCGATGATGCACATCATCATTGACGTAAGCTGACCGTCAGCATCAGTCGACGCTGACAATCATCTGTTTCCTCTAGTTCGATCAAAATCCGCGACCATTCCATTCCCAATACAAGTCCAAGCATTTGAACACTCTGCCTGACATTGCCATCCACGGCCTCGTCATTGTAATTAACAGCCCAGCGCGTGGCAATTAGTCATTGTGGCCCTCGGAAATAAATCGATCCCAATAACGAAGAAGACTCCTTTTCCTGCCGAGAATAGGCAAAGTTAAGCTAACGCCGGTTACGCCCGTTGCGCCTCGCCGACTGCTCAACATCACAAAAGGAAGCAGACGACGCGCACAATCTTCCTCCGAAATAATAATGTGGCTGCGCTTGAGGATCCCGGAGCTCATCGCCGGCCCGTAGCTTTAAATCCTTTAGCGCCTATTTTAAACAAGGAAGTGTATTCACGTTGGTAAAGAGCGGAAGGCCGTCAGCCGGTGGTCAGGTTACGACACGCTAACGTGTCGCGAAGCGAGAAAGCGCGCACGCAGGTACGAGTCCAATAATATGCAGTCTCGCGACGTATTCTCACCAGGCGGCTGCGGTTGGGCTGCAGTCTGCAGTTGCCGAGCATCGGGAAGAGCGGCGGCGCGGAGGAGAGCGGCCAGGAGAGCGAGCGAGCGAGAGAGAGAGAGAGAGAGAGAGAGAGAGAACGAGCGAGTAGAGCAGCGCGAGTGTCTCTTGACGGTGGATCGGAGGGACGGAGGGCGGGCGAGCGAGAGAACAAGAGAGAGAGAGAGAGAGAGAGAGAGAGAG
>JAPYYT010002202.1:0-19767 GCA_030522565.1 Ceratosolen corneri | reverse complement strand
CTCGGCGATCCGGCTAAGCGCCGTTTACTAGACACCGCCGCCATTATATTTCGGATAGTAAAGACAATGCGTAGTCAAGTGCGAAAGTGCGGGATAACAAACATATAGACAATCGCACCTCGCGTAACGTGCAAGTGCGGCCATCACATCGTATAAATACAATCCGCACTACGCGTCTCGTGAAGGTGCGGCTCTTCACATTTGTATCGAGAATCGTCTTATTAATTATATACATAACTGCATGCGTTTTCTATCATTATTATAAATTCAATAAATATCTCTTTGGTTCTGCATTACCCAGACCACATTAATTTTCGATATTTTCACCCTGCTATCTCAACCTTTCCACTATCTGAATTTCACACTCGGATTTTTACGCTCGAACAATAATGCTGTGTCTATCTTGAAACGTAAATTCCGTATTATCACAATATTCAATCAAAATTTCAAGCTTGGACTGATTATAATTATAATGAGTACAATGTATTCTTTGGTTGGTGTTTTTTAGGTGATTTGCTCCCGCGCGACTGCAATATTCAGGCGTAAATTGAATATCGCGAGGCTTGGAAGAACGGTTAATTATATGTATAAAATCAAGTAGTTAATGATTCTAGTTAATACTCGGTAAAGAGTGTGTAATGTCGATGCTCAGTACGTACGTGTTTTATACTGATTTTATATATCACCAATTACGTCGACCCCTAGCTGGTTTACTGTAGCGTTCTGTGCATGAATTGAATATCGATAAGGCCTCACTATAGGTGTGATAAATACTGGTCGCTATTAGCCATTATATTGTTTATTATTTCTCACCTTAGTCCTCGTGGGGCTTTTGTTGGACGGCAGACCCTGGAGCCTTGTTTACGCATTTGATCGATGTACTCCGTGACACAATAGGGACGAGAAGCCAGCAAGGAAGTAAACTCGAATTGTAGTGACTGGTTACCAACATCGGGTTGAAGCTTCTTTATAATGATGCTGATCGCTGATGTATGGCAATCTCTTCTTAAGACCTCTATATTTTGCTTTAAGGTTAATTTTGAAAGCCGAGAGAATTCTGACCCGTAGAACGCGTGTTGTTTTATTTTAATGTCTTTACCCCGCTCATTGACTAGGGTGATCATCTTAAATTCTTTAAGAGTGAGGAGTTTTAGTGATTAGAAGAAAACTTATTTTTTTATCATTGGAGCACAAGCCAAATAATGTCAAAACCCTTTTGAAGAGGGAGAGCGAAGTCCCAGCGGTGGTGACGGCTGCGCTTTGTGACGTCAGACTGCAGCTTGCGCCGTTTTTCATGTTGTTTGAAATATGTATTGCTTCGTTATGAAAATATCACGAAGTTAGGCAATACTTAGAAGATTATATCTTATACTTTATTATAGATTTATTTATTATAGAAAATTATACTTAGAAGATCTTGTCCGTTGTTTTTATTAAGCTCGTATTGCAAGACACGTGATGGTCATATTGACCATTGTCTAAATCTATTGAGGCGCATTCCGAGTAAACCCGATCGCTAAATGGTCATAAAAGAGAGAGAGAAGTAATTCTCGATGTTATTTCTGATTATATTCGTTGACTCTCGGGACACATCTGGCAATCATCAAATATTTCCAAAAGAATTTACGAACAAAGAGATAGTACTGACGATCGAGAAGACCACCGGAATCTCGAACAACATATTAAGAATATTTTAATATTTATATTTCAAATTTTATTTTTTATATTTGCAAAAATAAATTAATTTATTAAGTATATTAATATTATTTATTAGTTAATAAAGCTTTTATTATTATAAATATAAAATTGGTATAATAACATAAAAATATAGTAGGAAATAATAAACTAATTAATAATATAAATTTAATCGTTGTAATAATTATTAATTATGATTGCTACTTTAATTAACAATTATTTTAATTAACAAAGTAAGTATTGAGTAAATATTAAATATTAATTTTTCACGATCTACAAAAGGATTATGTTAATATACTCATTTTATAAGTACTATTATTATTCGTTATACTTTAATAAGAATAAATTATCTCAAAATTTACTAAACTAGATAAACATTAAATGTCGTAAGTTTTTACTGATTTAATTCTGTATTTATTAGCTTTAAAAGGGCTAATAATATTTATCGAATTTCGATAAAAATGGTAAATTGTAAATTTTCGGAATAAAATATCATTCGAGCAATAAAATTTTAAGCTTACTCGTTAAGATTTCCATGCTTGCCTCAGTACTCCGAGCATGAAGTCTTTTTCTATTAAATTCCTCTTCGCATCTATTTTTTAATTTCCCACCTCTTTCTTCGGATTTGGCTCGAACGTCTGATCGTCCTATATAATTCTGATGATGGCGTCGATCGCCACGATCTTCAGATCTATAACGTTTATCGAATTTTTTGAATAACCGCTGACCCGATATATGCTTCGATGTTGATCGGTGTCCTGATTCTGGTGAATCTGCAAATCCTGCTGGAGGTTGCACGATTTCTTCGGCCACCTATAAAGTCGGTTAATAATTAGTTGTTTTGTTATTAAATCAAAGATATATAGAAATCAATTATTTATTTGTTTAATGTCTAATTACAATGCGAATATTTATTTAACATTCAAAAATAATAGTTAATTTTAATTTTAATAATAAATTAAAATACTTTAAAATAATAATTTATATTAATAGTTGTAAATTTAATTTGAGATTTTAATGAAATTTAATATCCCATCGAATACTAAAATTTGTATCAAATTAGCAATATTTAGACATTAATATAATTTTAATCTTATAATAAAATAACTATTTTTATTTATTACTCATATATTTTTTGTTTTGTAGGTATTAAAAAAAATCTTAAAATGTATGTATTATCAATGAAAATAAGTACTTTAAATAAGTATTAAAATAAGTACTAAAAATAAGTATTTTAAATTTATATTTAAAAATGTTTATTTCATGACTGAAATTTTTTTAATACCAATCATAGATATTCTCACTAAATGTAAAGAGTTATGCTAATATTGTAATAAAAAGATTAATAAATTTTAAGAATTTATTTAATGATGTAATTTATTAATTATTTGATTTTAATAAATATTGATAAGATTCAATTAGCTTCAAATGATTAGAAGATTATTCTATAACATGTATGCCATGAATGAGAAATGTATCAAAAATTTTGAATTAGAAATATATTAATTAGAACTAGAAAATTATATTTTAATAAAACTTATTTTAAAATATTTTATAAAATTTATATATTATGCCATTGCAATAACTATATTTTTATTTATCAGCTTGATGTGCATAAATAATTGAAAATTATATAAAATATATAAATTTAAATTAATCTACATTAGACGAAATTTTTATTTCTTTTATATTAATTCATTTTGTATGGAATTTATATCAGATAACTATAATAATTGATTTATGCCAGTCTACAATATATATAGATTAAATTTTTATTATTAAACAATCAAAAGTATATATACATATTATATGGACATAGTAAATATTTAAATCTTTCAATTTCAAGACACTTAAAGTGTGAAAAAAATGAAAAGAAATAAAGAAATTTGTAAAAATATATTTATTTTTTATCTCATAAAGTTAAAATCACTATTTGTTTTTGATACAAAAATAAAATTTTGAATAAATATATTTATTATAAGTATTTTCGTAACATATACCAATTTACTTTAATAAAGTTTGTATTTCATTAACTTGAATTGTGATAATCAATATATATTTCAATTTTTTATACACTGTAGAGTTCAAAGTAATTATATCATTATATAGTATATTTATTTATTTGTTTATTTTATAAATTTTATAAGAATTATATTATTATTCAATTGATGCTGTATTGTAGAGTACAACATATTAATATACTTGATATTAATTTTTTTGGTTAAAATTATTACACGAGGAGTCATTTATAATAATATTTATATTAATTTTCAGTTTTTCCTGAATTCACAAAAAATATTTAAGTAAACGTTTTAAATAATATACAACATTAGCCTTATTACTTCTAAATATTTTTGATATGTTATATCTTTTGTAAGAAATAATTTTAAGAAAGAATAGGTACAATTTTATACATTGAAAAATTAATCGTCAATTATATTATAATTTTTAAAGATCTGAAATTAAAAATTTTAGAAACATTTTGGAAGCGATTTGTATAAGCGACGGAAACGAACAAACGTAAAATAACCTCTCTTCCACAATGGTGACAATGCGCTTGATCCTGATATCCGTCCTCAACGTTATAGAAAACGTTGTCGCTGCCAGGGCTCACCGATCTAAGACTCTCTGCCGAAAGCGCCTTAAATCTTACTTCGGGATTTGGTGACTTCACAATGTTTGTTGAATGGTCATTATAGCACGAATTCAGGTTATAACGGCTACCAACGTCAGGGTTTAGTCGACTTGAACACGCGTACTCTATAGCACGTGAGCTTCCACGCGGTAGACTCCCAGTCAACGCTGCATTTTTATCCTGTGCCAAAGACTTTTTTCTTTGTTATTTCTCTTTCTCATTACAAAGGATATATTTTTAAGATTGTTCATTATTGTTTGAATACCAATATCTTGACATTGATAAATTTTTCAAGCAATTTAAGAAAATTAATATTTAACGGTGTCAATTATGAAATACTTTCATAAAAGATTTTATGGTAATTCTGGCTGAAAGAGGTAGATATCCTTTGTAAGAGTTATGCGCTAAAAGACTATTCAATTCTTCATGAAAAATCTTTCATTATAAAAAATCAACTAATGAAATATTTATGGAACTACATTTGTCTGAAATTAATTTTTTTTTTATTTATTTTCTCAAATACTTAAAAAATGCTTGAATGTAGTTGGTACATTATTATTATTTATCTTATCAAAATTATTATAATTATAATGATAAAATAGTATTAATTGAATTTGAAGTATGAATATAAAATTTTATAATTTGAATGAAAGAAATTTGCATTTCGAGATTTTTATAAATAAATTATACTTTTTATTTTTTATATTAATTTTGATACTATTTATTCTACATTTTTATATTTATTTTTACCAGCCATTTTTATTTAATTAGATTAAATTTTTGTATAGTTTGTATTTTAATTACTTCATACATTACCTATTTAACTTAATAAATTGAACTTATTTATTTAAGAGAATATTAACAAAATATAAAGTTATTTTCAGTATATAACACACTTTTTTTTGCTATTTTATTAATATTATTTTTTGTTTATTAGTTATTTCATAAGTTTAAAGTATTTATTTAACATATTAATATTAAAATTAATTGTTTTACAATTTTTATCAATTGAAATTTTATCTTTATATTTATCTAATTTTACATTTTATCTTTAGTATTTTAATTTATGTTAAAATTTTACATAAATATTAGTATTAGTAGTAAATAGTAATCTTATCTATTAATCCGAAATAAATAATAAATAATAAAATAAATAATAAAATCAATCAAATGATTACTTTATTTTAAAATACAATTAGAATAATAATAGATAACTTTTATTTTATTTCTATTATAATATGAAATAGAAAATATATATTTATGTATTGCATTTTTTCAGAATACTTTGATCTAATATTAATAATTTCATATTTTAATATCAATATTATTTGTCACATCACTGTGTATTAAAACAAGGTGGTGCCACCATTAAGTTACGAGTGTTCTTTAATGGATCCAGTGCACCTTCATCAAATGCTTTGCTATGAATTCGACAGCAAAGACATATATTTTCTACGGAGATCACCAAGATGTACAGGTAAATTAAAATTCATAAGGATGATAAGGACATGCAAAGAATTCTCTGGGTTGACTGATAACGTAAGGAAGTGCCATTTAATGTAACTACAGTTATTTATGGCATGACAACAGCACCATTTCTATCAGTTAGGACTTTACTGTAATTCATCATGGACGAAGCGAAGAAATTCCCCCTCGTTGTGCCTCTCATAATTTTAGGTAGATATGTAGATAATACTTTTGGAGTGACAGATATATGAGGTACCCCACAGCACCTAGAGGAAATTGCTGTACAATTATGCAGCCTCTGTACGGTGGGTGGTTTTTCATTGGAAAAACGGTACATCACTAACCCAGAGATAATTACAACTCTAAATGAAAAAAATCACCTTGGCTCATACATAAATTTGACGATTGCGCAACAAAAATTCTAGAATTAAAATGGTTACGTGCTGAAGACAGATTCATATTCACTTACAAGACTCCCAAAACAGAATTTAAATAAATTGTCCAAGAGAATAATATTGTCTGAAATTGCGTGCATCTTTGATGCTTTAGGTTTTATATCCCTCGTAGTAATCAAGGCAAAGATATTATTACAAAAGTTGTGTGTAGAAAAACGCTATTGGAATGAGTCACTGCCGGCCGACATCATTATAAAATGGCTCAGCATCAGAAAGGAATTTAATGATCTTACAAAGATTTCGATCCCACAGTAGCTGAACAGCTGAACACATATAAAGATTCTGTGGTCGAGTTACATGTTCGTAGTAGTATATATAGCTGTTCAGCATGACAACAATTCAACAGTTCCAATACAAAGCCGATGAGGTACACCCAGACTACATTGAAAACCAGTATAAGTAAAACATACATGTGCAAGAAATCCAACATGATCTTGACTTTGGATAAGGTCTCGCCAATTCCGATAGAGCGATTATGTAAGAAACAGGGTCAGTTAAATTCAAGAGCTTTGCTAGGAAGCACAATGGTAATATATCCCTGGTTCTTACAACCCAGCGAATTGTGCAACACGAGGCATTTCAGGCAGTGTGGTGGTGGCAGTGAATTGTGATGGCATGCTCCACCATGAATATAAGATAAAGAACGTTAGCCAGCACAACCAAAAACAAAGGACAAGGAAAGCATGCAATATGCTTGGTCAGACGTCCCAATATTAATAGCTGTACCAATACTAGAATATCAATAACATTTGATAAAAAGCAATCAATAAAGTTCTTAGAATTACTGTTTTTTATATTAATTTCACACAAAGATTGAAAAGAAAGAGAGAATTGATAATCAATCAAATAACTAGAGAGTACTTGAAGGAAGCAAAATTTTGGATAAAAACAATCAGGCTACATTATTTCTTGAAAATAAGCATCCTGTATCCAACATTCTCAGCTCACCACACTTATAATATCTGAAGCCCACAAGCGAACCTTACGTAGAGGCACACAAATCACTTTGTCACAAATTCGGAAACAATATTGGATCATCGAGAATCAAGCACCTATCAAATCTCACTTTCTAAAGTGCGTTGTTTATTTTCGTAAGTATCCGATTCGTGCTCATCATATGATAGACCAACTACCCGTATCAATACACAGGAGTAGATTATGCAGGCCCTTTTACTTTCAAAACAGCAAAGGGCAAAGTTTACGAATCCAAAGTTGTTTCGCATCTTCAGCAATATATCTATAAGTGGTCAGTGATTATTCATCCGAGGCATTCGTCGCTGCGTATAGAAGATTCATTTCATACTGGGGTATCCTTGTACCACGGACAGTGGTACGATCTTCTTGAAAGCAGATGCAGCTTTGAAGAATTTGATTATCCAAAGTTCTGGAGAACACGAGCAAATAAATAGGTTATTTTTACAAGTACTAACTGGTAATTCAAGCCTACAGCAGTACAGCATACGGGAGAAAAATGAGAAGCGGTAATTAAATCGGTAAAATATCATTTGAAACGCACGACAAAAGATACCTTGCTTATAATGGAAAAATTTACGACTCTTCTATTGTAAATCAAGACAATTTTAAATTAAAGCCCAACTGAATCATCATTGAGGTATTTGTCTACGACTAGACTCTCGTTGTGAATTCATTCACGATATCAAGTAATTTCCAAATAGTACCATACATTTTCCACCTTGTAAGTGACCTCCACATCTTGGGGAAAGTGCACACTCGAGTTAATTTCCAAACAATGATACATTTATTATAAGCGAGCATTTACCAATGATAGTTAAGAACGAAATTATATTAAATGTCATAATAGCAGTAAACAAATAAAATTATTGCAATATGTTAGTAATGTTTTTGATATTATATTATCACAAGTAGATTTTAAAAATTTGAATCATTAAATTTTAAGTGCAATTAAATAATTTCATATAACTAATTATTTTAATCGATTAATTTCTATATAAGATGTTACATATAACCATACGTTTATTAATAAAGATTCAGATTTTACTTTATTAATTTTCAAGTTCATTACTATTATACCTCGTTGCTACGTCGTCTAGCTGCTGTATATGAGCTGTTCTTCTTCCTTGGACTATCTCTTGTTCTTCTCTGCCGGCCAGTTATAAATTCGATAGGTTCGCGATGCACGTGGTGATGCTGATGCTGATGAATGTAGTAATGGTGACTATAGCTGGAATCGTCACTCGTTTGCACGTGTCCGGCCTCATCCGATCGCTCACGCCACTCGTCCTTTTGCGAACTTCGATTTAGTTGCTGGACCATTACTACAGCTGTTGTTGACTGTAGTAAGGAATCCGATGCTCCAAAAGTACGACGTTTATTATTGCGATGCGGGGAGCGGGTATTGGCGGTTTTTGATCGGAAACGATGTCGGTGACTGGGTGAAGAACTAAAATCTTCATCGGCTGCTATAGGTCGACTAGTTGTTAATAAATTTTGTTCATTTAGACCGTTGCAAAATCCTAGCCCTGATGAAAAATCGAGGGTAAAACTCCTCTTTTTAAAATGACGTTTCTCCTCCGACCAGAATTGTAAATCTGGAGGTGATTCGGCGTAACCGCCAGACGATGAGTGATGTTCTTCCTATAATATATAAAATTTTATAACTTTTAATTTTTGCGCTAAATAAATAATTGAATAAGGTTCAATTTTAAATATTTTATATAATTTTGTAAATATGCTCATTTAATTATGTAATAAATAGACCTTTTAAACTTAATATATCAACGATTAACATTTTACTTTTTAACTTTAGTATTTCAATGTTTTCTTTGTATTGTATGCTTTATATTTTTCATAATGAAAATATGTTACAGTAAAAGGATTGGATAAAATAAAAATTGATATATATATATATCGAAGATACTAACGTCAATTTCTTGATTGATTTCGGTACTTTGTGATGAAGGTTTATAAGGGTCTTGTGTGGTTTCAGGCATCGCATCCTCGAGATCGTAACTGCCGGAACTACTACTACTTGTCGATCTCGTAAGATATGTCGGTTGTTGCGTAATATAGCGTGGATTAGATTTCTCCTTGAGTTTGCGCGGACTACTTGGATCCTCAAGAATAGCCTGATTCATTATAGTTGACTTTATATATTGAATTAATTTTTAAAAAAAGTTAATAATTACAGTAATTCTAAGATTTTTCCAATTGTATACTACTTTGAAAAAGTTTGATTAAAAAACTAGAACCTTTTTCACGTAAAATAAATAATGTTATTGTTTGTTAAAAAAATACGTACTTGTGGTTGAAACATTACATTCCTAATATATAAAACATGTATAATTAGGACATACCTAAATAATATACGGATAAATTGTATAAAGCTTTATTTTTCTTAGCTAGATTATGCGCGATATATTTGCACAATATCTATGATCTTTATGACCTTTGTAAACTTTTTTTGTATAGTCATATAATGAACAATCGCTTACATACAATGTATTCTGTTGCTTACATATTGTTGCTTACATATAATGAATAATCGGGAATATTAGATAAAACAATGGATGTAATAATTGCTGTATGAGAAATTTATAAAATATATGAAAATACTATTACTTCTTAAAGCCTTATTAATTTAAAAAATTAATGTTCTAGATTTTCTACCTTGGTACTGCATTTTATTGTTTTATTATCTCTATAAAATATAATAATATTTTTTTCAGCTATAAAATATGATAATATTTTTTTCAGCTATAAAATTGTCGATACAGGTTTAAGAGTTCTTTAAAATTATTAATGAATTATATTTTACGTAAAGTAAGACAATAAGATTAAATTATATATAATAATACTTCAATTTGTACGCAAAATTTAATTTTCACATAATTTATACATGTTGTTAAGATTAAATAAATAATAATATTAAAATATAAAAACAAAAAGAATAAATAGTAAATGGATTTTTTAAGATTAAAATTAAAAAGATCTAATATGTATTAGTAACAGTAATCGAGATTCCGTTGGTTTTTCGTTCGTCTCTATTTCTTTGTTTGTAAATTCTATTGAAAATATTCAATGTTTATGATTGCCTGATGTGTCACAAGATCCTACGAATATTGTCAGAAAGTACATAGAATATTTACTTTTCTTGTAAATGACTTTCTTCCGATCGTGTTTACTTCGACTGCACCTCGAAAGTTCGGCAATGGTCAATATGACCATTACGTGTTTTGCAATATGAGTCTAGTAAAAGCAACGAACAAGACGTTCTAGGAAGAATCGCATTGTTGCCAAATTTCGTGATATTTTTATAACGAACCGATACATAGATTTTAAAGAACATGAAAGCTCAAGCCATGCTTCAAAACTGCGGCACGAGGTGTCGAAGCATAGCTATCACCACACCGCCAGCACATTTCCCTCCCTCTTCAAAAGGGTGTTGACATTATTTGTCTAGGGCTCCAATTACATCTTAAAATTGTTTGTTTTCAATCACTAAAACTTCCCACTCTCAAAGAATTCTAAAATAACCAATTCAATTTACTACTGAACACTGCATCCGACATCAACGTGGATTGCACTTACCGAGGAAAGTAAAAGAGGAACAGCGAGATAGGCAAGTAGTAACTAACACATATAAACTACTGGACGGCGGCTGTCGCAGCATTTAATGTATAATTGAACGTCGCATGCGCAAACAGTAAATTAGAAAATTCCAGTCAGTAAGTAATAAATAGTAGGACTGACAGGCCTAAACGCCACCGCAATTATAAAGAAAATAAATACCAATACACTCATCTATGCTTAAACCAATTATTAGACTAGAATAAATAACACGGTAAAATAATTAATAGAAACAATCCAAACTTAGCAGTATTCAATTTACACCTGAACATTGTGACAGCAAGGAACGCGCAATTAAAGATAAAGACCGCATTATAGTTTCCATATCAATTTCAATAAACACATTTACAATATTACATATCAATTCAACGATTTTAATTTTTTCAACTTTGCTATACCTTCCCTTCTATTATCGGCGTTTCCCTCAAACCACTCTAGGAGAGCTCAGCATCGAGTTAGTTCCCGTACAAATAGAAATTTTAAACGTCATCATATCACTACTGTAAAACATGATAAAAACTAATCTATAATATAAATCTTAACAATCCATATAAATTTTATGAATAATTGAAAATGATACAGCTCTGTATAACTTAATTAATAATGCACTAGTACGGATTAGTATACTACGTTTATGAGACTTTTATTTAAAAATAATTTGTTCTATTTTACTCTCGTTTAAATAGTAAAAAATTTAATGATAAATATTAGTATAGATAAGTATAAATTTTATTTAAGAATCAGAATTTTAATCAGGTATATTATATTCATTTAAAATTAATTTTTGTTTTATAATTAATATGTAATTGGCAATTATAAGCTATTTAATTGATAAATTCAAAAAAATTCTTATTTATTAGAATCTAACTAGACAATGAAATACTGTAGAAAATAAAATTTAAATGTATATGTATCCATATAAAAAAGGCTATTTAAATATAAATCTGAAAACATCTTTATATTTATGAAAATATATAACTAGTGCAGGTAATAGATTCATAATTTTAAATATTGCGATAACGCATTGTTTATAAATTAAATAAATAAATTGGCTTGAATTCTGAAGAGTTTTATAATTACGTATTTATGTAAAAATTGAATATTATATATTTTATAATTTAAATATCAATAAATATTATAATTTTATAATAATATAGACTTATAATAGACTTAAACAATTGGTTTAGCGTAAATTTTGAAATTTATTTATAACAGTGTACTATATAATTAAATTTTTTTGGAATAGTAGTACTAAATTTTAATATACATTCGGAATGTACTATGATTACTGTATTGCTGCAGTATTAATTTAAAAAAAATTCGAAAGTAATGTGAAAACCCTACCTCACTTCTTGCTAGACTATAAATTGAACTGGCACTTTCGAAGGAACTGCCATCTGCAGTTGTGGGAGTAGCTGAAGTGGGTCCGGATAGACTCATAGGAAGGTACGGTAACCTCGATAGTGAGCTCGTTGTTGTAGAGGTACCCGTGGTAGTCCCTCTACCAGTCGATGTATTGGCAGTGATGTAGTCATCAGTTGTTGATGCCTCGCTAATATCTGTTGTACCAGATTTACTAAGTCCGAACTCACTCGAAGATTGAGATTGCGGCTGAGATAGTGGTAGTCCCGAGTTTTGTCGTAAAAAGCCTATCCGTGATCGACCATTTATTTTTGAGTATGCAGTATCCACACTATATTACAAAAAATTTTTTCTTATATTATTTATTTTTCTGAAGAAAAATTAGAATCCTAAAATTCTTTTGTATATTATTAAACTATTTCTCTTTTATGTATTGAAACTTATTAATTTATAAAAATATGTTTTCTTAAAATTTATTTATAAATAATAAAGGATGAATATTTCAAGGATTTTTAATATCATTTTATGGTAATAAGATATTTTAAAGGGAAAATTAGAATTATATTTGTTCATCTTGACAATTAAATATTATAAAAGAAGTAAAATTATTAGATATATTAAAATTTATTAATATTTGTATTTAAATTTATTAATAATAGTTTTAATAATATTTATATTATTATGATATTTATAAATAACCAGAGATTATATTAAATAACATTACATTTTTATAACATTTGTATAACATTCGTATAATATTTGTAAATAATATTGATAATTTTGTTAGTTTTTTTAAAAATTGAATTTTCATTTTTAAATAATATATATATATAAAGATATAATTAATTAAAATTTACTTTTTATTTTATATTTATTATTAATTAAATTTTATATAAAAAACTGCTTATTAATAACGTATTATTAATAACGTATTCTCACAAATTTATTCATACCTAATAATAACTAAATAATTTTATTTTATTAATTCTCATACAAAATTCCATGTCAATGATGCATGAATTAATTAATGATTGTCCACAAAAATGGTGACAGATCATTTAATATACAGATTTATATCTTATCGATAAATTGAAGGCACATGCCTAGAAACAAGGGAAACGGGAGTCGAAGCTTCGAGTCGTATTCGTGGGCTAGAATGGTATACACTCATATCGTCCTCGACATCAAAAGCGTCTGTGTCCATTGAAGATCGTTGGTGATGTTGAAGGATAAGTAAGTGTCGACGCTTGGAGGATGGTGTTAAGAGGGCAAGTGAATCGGCCTGCAAAACTGTCGCCTGCGATTCATTCCAGATACCGTCGCTATGATCTCTTGTCCCGTCGTTTGCCAAAGAATCACTTGAGGCAAAAGGCGACAGCATACTTGCATGTAGAAATTGACGCTGAACATCCATTGCTATGATCGTTGTGTCACGCGAAGTATTTCGTATTTTAGATGCACCTATTGAAATATATTGTCCGTAAACTATTATTCTTATGTTAAGATTGTAATTAATTCTATAAATCATATTTATATGTAAATTATATGACACTCAGGTTTAATCTATTATTATATTATTATTGTATAATAAATTTTTTGTACTTAATTTTTATTTTAAGGATTATATCTAAAAAGAGAATGGCTCGAAAAACAATCCTCCATTCAATGTTGTGAATAAATAAAAAAAAAATAGAGCGATAATGTATTGAGCTTCTTACTGTAATTCAAAATAATTTTATATAAATATGATACCAATTAATATTTTTTTTAATACAATTTTATTCAGATTAGAGAAAGGATATTAGTTACAATAATTTCAAGTGCTTTTCATTGTGAATTTTTGAAATAGCAAAATAAATATACATCTATTTAAATATTTTAAGTTTTTATTATGTGTGTGTGTGTACGTGCGTGCGCGCGCGCGCGCGCGTGTGTGTAATAAAACGTATTATATATTTTATAGTTATTAATAATGATAGATATATAATATTATAAATACATGAAACGATATAAGAATAATTTAAAACTGTACCTGGAGTAGATAATTTTGGTGACGTAGGAAGGGATCTTGGTTGAATGTATTCATTCGTTGAAAGAACTTGTACACCATCTTCAAGAGAAACACTTCTTTTTCGAAACAATCCTTGATGAATAATATTTTCATGAAATTCCTTAAATAGCAATTAAATTATCATAGTTATCATTTATTGAAGATTAAAGTTTTTTAATTTATCTTATAAAGAGAAGACTTTAATATGTAATGCAGCCATTAACAATTTATATACAAAGGAAAGATATTCTAAGAAAAAGATATTAATTATTTTATGTAACCTACATTCATTTGTTGATTTATTATTATTAGAAATAGAATCTTTTTCTTTACATCAAAAGTTTTTTAAAGTATAAAGGTAAATACACTTTGTAGATTTAAGCGAATCAATATTTATTTAATCAAAAACATAATATATATATATATATATATATATATATATGTAAATAATAAATTGAGAGCGTGCAATAACTTATAAATAATTATTGTGCAACATATAAATATGCTTAATATACCTCATCATTGTGATAATTTGGTGGCGACGTTATCCTAACCAATGAAAGATTCTCAGGCGTAGAAGAAAATTGGATAGTTGCACGCAGTTTTTTGTTCCAAGGATCCTGATAGTTTCTACGACAACTATGAGGATAACTTGGTTCACTGGCTTCGCCAATTAATTCTCGCCTTCCGGCTTGGATTTCGCTGTCAGATAAAGTCTTCTGTAACGTGCCGTATTTATGATACGGTTCTACCACATCATTGAGTAGGGATCGTACATCTGGTGAGGCTGGCGCGGGCTTAAAATCTATGAGAATTTCCTCATCCTCCAACTCTAAATCATTATTTTTGCCCTGTAATTGAATAAATTTTATACTTTATTCAAATGACATTAATCAATAATATCTATTTTCTTTAGCCTTAATCCTATAGTTTTATCTTGAAGAAGAACTTTAAAATATATTTGAGCATGAAATTTCCTACTGTTTTAAAAATTTACGTTTAAAGAAAAATATGAATTCTATTTGTAATTTTAAAAAAGAATTTTGAGTTATCTTAAGACTCAAGATTATTTTAAGCCTATAACAAAATTCATTTTAATAATCTTACAGCTTTTATGTTTCATTTTGATATTCAATATTGATAAAATGAATATAGATGAGACTTATAGTAAGTTGTTTTTTTACTAAATGAAATTTTTTGTTAAAATTCTTCATTATTAGTTTATATAGAATATTTATATTAAATTTAATAATGAAAAAATATTCGTTTGGCAATACTTTCTAAATAAAAATTTTATTCGGAATATTAAAAAACGTAAAGGAATACTGTTCTATATAAATCTAAATATATTTGAAAAGCTGCATAAATACAATTATATTATTATATTATTATAATTAAAAAAATGTACTAAATTAAAATTGTAATTATATTTCTATCCAATATTTTTATTAAACATTGCGTTCTAAAATCATATGTAAAATCTTATACTTATTTTTCTTTTGATTTTATAAATAAAGTTTTAGAAAAATGAATAGTAATTTATATTTGAATGTATTTTATTTAGTTCAAAATTAATACAAATGAAAGTAGCTATAATACTAATTAATATTTTCAATATTCTGGAAATAATTAGTAAATTTAATTGTAAAAGATGCATATATACGTTATTAAAGTTTTAATTAAATGATTTGAAGATGCAAATATTGACTGACCAGTCGCTCTAAGTGTAAATTTCCGTTTGCTTGTTTGCCTTTGAACTTAGACTTATGCACGGAAGTATTTATAATGAAGGATGATTTTGGTGGTTCTTCGCTCTGCGTCCGTTGCAGAGGTTCGTGTTCGCCGTTCTCCTCCTTAACCACTGGACCAACACCCAATGGAGTACTCAGCTGACCTGCCTCAGAGTAGCTTTTGATCAATTTTCGTCCATTAGGGATGCCATTTGTTTGAGCACCTTGTGACACCATCTTCACCCGATGTATAGTGCGAGGGCTTAAAGTGACAGTTGCCGCACGTCCTCGAAATCCGAGACCTATCTCCGTTTGCGTTGCTTGTGCTTTCATTGTACCGCGTTTCGGCTGTTTCTCTATGTTTGACACAACATGCATTGGTATTGTAGATCGTCATTTTTTAGGAAATACATTTTTTCAGCATGGTCAACCGTGTACATTTTAAAGAAAATTATATATTGTTAAATGTTTGATTATTTATTGGTATTTTATAAAAATATATAAAAATAAACAAAACTTATGTTACATTTTGTATCTATAAACATATATTATAACGAATATATAGGCTCACTACCTCTATTTCCCAAATTGACATCTGTAGTACGGCATTGCAGTACATTTGTCACTGTAGAAATTAATATTTTGTTTTAATATAATATTTCATATTTTAATTTTAATATAATAATTTATAATTTTTATATTAAAATAATTTTATAAAACGTTTCCACCATATGAACAGCGCCAAAGAGATCAGGTATTATGAATAAGTAAAGAAGAGAAAGAAAGAAAGATATACAAAGATATACAAAGAGAGTATTCGGAATTTAACCTGAATGTGAACTCTCCCAAAGATGTGGAGTGTCAGAGGCAAGTAATGGGATGGCAGGGGATATTATTATAAACGGTTTTATTAACAATAATATGAGATAAAATATAATGTTGTTGTCATGTTAGAGTAAACTGGTTTCCACATAGCCTTGATGATCAGTTATAAATTGATCAGCACTCTGGTTGGAATATTATTGGTAATATTAATATTGTCTAAGAAATTTGACATCTTACCTTAGATATTACTAAATTACTATATAAATTTCCGTGTTTGTATAAATGTTATTAACATTACTAGGTGAGAATGAAGCTTGTATGTAGGTACCACTGTATTAAGACAATGTTTATAAGACATTGTCTTTAAAATACGCAGCGGTCAAGGGGAATGGAAAGTCGTTCAACGTAATTTCAAAACTATAAGCGTACTACCTCACAAAAGACCTCACAGAATTTCGACGTAATTTGAACATGCCGTCAAACCATTAACAATTAGTTAATGATCACAGTCATGCTTGGTACAATTAGTATTGCTAGTTTGAAAATTGGTCTTTTTATGATGATATTGGTAGTTTTCAATGTGACTACTCTGGAAAGTCTATCATTACCTAAATGTAATTTGACTACTTGAACAAGGAGAAACTTGCATGATCTTTCGTCTTCAGAAATCTTTCATCAGTAATGAGAAACAATGATCCAATGTTAATATCATTCCTTATACGGAGCAACTTCGATATAAACAATTGCCGTTTTGCCAATTGCAGGTGATGGGTTGACCATAGTTTCCAAAATTGTTGGAAGTAAATTCTTCAAATATGAATAGAGTGCTCTAATTGTTTCCTTTAAATGGTATTTCACTGATTTTATCACAGATTCCCACTTTCCTTCCATGTGGGGCATGGATAGCGGATTAAATTTCCGTTGTGAGTGATCCTCCAAAAGCATATTTTGTACTCTACGATGTTCTTGAGAGCTCTGAATAAACAATTTCTTGAGTGGCTTTTTTGATCGAATGAATTGCAATCTATACAATATATGTGCATTTCCTCACCGTACCGCCACTCGTCGGTGTGCAGCGATAAATCCGTCTGATGAATAATCACTCACTGCCTCCAGATATACTGCTGAGGTGGAAAAATATACAAATACACAAATCTAGTGCTTTCCATGATTTAATGGTCAATCGGCCTGCATAGTCTACTGTAGTATGCAGAAATAGTCGTGATGGTGTGATTTTGGCAATCGATAGTTGACCCATTAAGTGTTGGGCTCAGCTACTTCTTTTGCGAGCACACACAACACATCGTAATATGTGAGTTTTACAGGAGCTCTTCCTCCGATGATCCAGTATTGCAGCCGGATATGTGCCAGTGTAATTTACTTGCCTTCATGTAATGTTCTCAGATGAGCTTCAGCTATTGGAAATGATTTTAGTTTTGAGTGGCGTGATAAAATGGTAGGGTGTTTATTTTCATGATTTAATGCTGCGTCATTGAGTCAGCCTTCGACTCGTATTACTTCATATGCGTTTATAAATGCTGTCAATCGACTGAAGGCGCGTGCTGCTGGTAGGTTTTGCCTTTACCATTGTAATTGCTGAATTTCACAAGGGAAAGAAGGAACCTAGGTTTCACATATCGACAATGTCCTTGCTTCCTTATTTCTTTTTCGGATTTTCGTGGAGTGGTGGACTATTCATAATCCCCTTTTCAGTACTTAATAAACTAAGCCATAATGCAGTAATTAAAAAATGTCTATTTATAGTATAATTATATTAATATAATTATATTAATATCTATTTACTAAATCCCACTGATATTCAGGTTTAGGCACAACTATCAATATTGGGACACCAGATCTTGCCCCTTGAATACGCTGATCGTTTTTTAATTTTGGTTAAATGGCCAAAATATTTTGAATGTAACCAGAGTGGACTTTGCTACCACATGTATTATCATTTTCGAGTTTGCTTGTAATATCTTTTATTGCGCAGTCTGCTGGATTGAATTTGATTTTTGATCATTGGATTGACCAGGGACATATTTCCAGTCTACATTAGGGCTATGTTCTTGAATTTGCATGACTCAGTTTCTTACAAAATCTTTCCAACGAGCAGTATTAGATTTGATCCATGTTAGAATCACGTGGGACTGCCGTCCATAAGGAAGTCGCTGTAACTTTTAATTTTAATATGGCTTATAAATAAAACATGAGTTTTGATAGGAGTACTGTTGCTGTTAACTCCAATCTTGATATGGTAAGTCTTTGGGTCTAAACATTTTATTCTTGGAATATAACAATGAATCTCTAGTATTGTTGTTATTGTAAACGGTTAAATAAATGACGGCGCTCATGGCTAATAGTGATGCATCAGAAAAGCGCTGCAATTCCACTGTTGAATCACTCTATGTGTTAATCTAGCGATAAATGGGTATTGCTGTCAATTCATTGAAATATTTTTTTATTGTAGTCCATTTCTTAGCAATATTGTCCGACAAAAATTCATCCCATTGAAGTTTGCGAAGCCAGACCTCCTACATGAGAATTTTTGCCTTGATTACTAGGGGGGATATCAAATATGTCAAAGATGCGACCTATTTCAGACAATATTTTTCTTTTAAATAACTTGCTTAAATCCTCTTGTGAAACCTTTATAGCTAACATAAATGTATCATCTAGGCGTAACCATTTTAGACGTAATATTTTGGTTTTACAATCGTCGAATGTAATGTAAGAGCCCTAATAGTTATGTTCATTTAATGTTTTTATAACATTTGGGTGCATTGTATGTCATATAGGTGACGAAAAACCGATCGCCATGCAAAAAATTCAAAGTTTCACGGTTATCTTTTGTAATTGTTCCGAAGTGTCTGCTCCTGCAAAAATGTCATCGACGTATCTGCCCATAATTAAAGACGGAAAGGTGGAGGGTATATTACC
>JAPYYT010002201.1:0-19771 GCA_030522565.1 Ceratosolen corneri | reverse complement strand
ACTACGCTGTTAGGTACATAATATAATGCGATTTTTTTTCCTACGAAAAAAAAGAATTGAAAAAAATTTTACAATTATAAATCAGTTTGGCGCTCACTTAAATATTTACTGAGATAATAGAATATGAAAAGAAATTGAGATCAAGTAGTTTTTACGTTTTAACAAATATACATTACGATTAAATATAATAAAGGATTGTTATAAAAATAAAGAAAAATAGACGTTTCTGATATTAGCTTAGAAATTACATTTTCTAAAAAATTTTCATATTATTCATTTTTATTCATAAATTCACCGGGCTTCCTAAAATAAAACTTAAGGTTTTATATCGAAACATTCTGTTATCTAATAGTGTATCTATTTTACAAATAAAAAGGCTGGAAAATTTTTGTCATTTAATAGTTTTTTTTTATACACTTTTTTTCAGATTATAAAGTAATATTTACAATTTTAAAAATGATCATTAAAATTCCTCTTCTGTTTTAAGTTTTTCGTATTATATACGTGAGACGATGTTCATATTAAAATGTAACATTTTTAAACTTTACCAAAACTTTAACGATAAAACTTTGATATTCGATAAATGATCTTAATTGAATAAATAATAAATTTATGGGAAAAAATTAATTCTTACTACAAGCAATAGTTGATTAATTTTTTTTACAGTTTTTTTTTTACATTTTGTCAGTAGTATTCTAATAAAGATTTAGAAATAATTAATAAAATTCATCCGTCTAATTTAATTCTTCTTATGTAAAATCAATATAAAACCTCAAAGATAGTATAAAAATTACAACTATTTTGACCAAAATTATTTTCGGATAGAAAGTTGAAATGACCGAAATCAATTTATTCCAGTAAGTATTAGGATAATTATAACAGTTTCAAGTAATCGTTAAAAACATTTGATATAAAATACAAATAAACTTCCAAGTATGCTAAATTATTTCATTACTTTCTTTTACGGTTGAATTTTTAGCGAAACCATCCATATTTCATTGCATATGTGTTACTCCTAAGAGAACACCAATCCTTTTACATTATTAAATAAATTGCACAATAACATTCTACGTTATATTAAAAAAAAAAAAAATTGTTCGTACGTAAATTTCTGTAATAATGTTATTGAAAATGGCCTAGAAAATGTTTTTTTTGTTTTTATAAATTTCGTAAAAATATCTAGAAATAAAATTGGAATCGATTGCTTATCAATAGATCAATTTTCTTTATAATTATATAATAAAAAGGCTTATTTTTGAATTTTTAGTATTTTTAGTATTCACAAATATAATACATCGTATAGTTTAAACAAACTTTGATTTATATGGGCTTTAAGTAATATTCTTCGTTATTTCTGTAACTAATTATTCATAGTACAATCTCAGTTTTATAATTCGAGAAAAATGTTCATATTTTAATTTTTTATTAAAGTATATGCATTGCGCTACTTACGTTTCATTTAGCTATAATTTCATTCTAACTCATTGATATTTAATTAAACAAATTTAATTAAAATAGATTATAATATGTCAGAACCATCTAAGTAAAGTGTTTTATGGGTAATCACACGAGTACTATTTATGGAAATTTATTTAAATATTATTTGATTGACATTTTATTGCCTAATAGATACTATAATTGTAAAAAAATAATTTCTTACATAAGATATTAATATTTCTTAAAATTTACATATTTAAAAAAAAAAGTATTTTTATGATGTATTTAATATATCTTGTTTCTTTAAATTATATTTTATTATTATTTTTTTTATCCGTTCTGCACGTGATTATTATAAAGTGATTATTATTATTGCTATTATATGCTTACAATTTATAAGAATATACATGAATGACACACTAATCTAATTTTTAATCATTCTAATTATATGTAGATATATAAATATTATAGAATGAAACAGTTTTTATAATTATATTTCTAACTGTACATTTCTTTCTAGTGTTGTAAAAATTATATTACCGTTATTAATATGATTTACATCTACTTTCAGCTCCATATTCCCACCCCCCCTCTCTCTCTCTCTCGTTCTCTAACTTTTTATATATATATATATATATATATATATATATATATATATATATTAAATAATAATAATAATAATAATAATGTAATTTCTACAATACTAGAAAAGAACATATAGAAAGTTTAAAAAAATTTAATAAAATATTGCTATTGTTTAATATTCATAACAATTGAAGTAAACATAAAGCATATAACATTTTCCTTAATATCTTCTATATGTGATCGTTTTTTTTTAATGTGACGAGTTATGAAGTCATTAAAAGGCTTTTACCACAAATACAATATTCTGATATAAAAATTACATGTTTCTACGAGATTATTAAAATATATTTCTATACCTATCTAAACGTTGATTTATTATCGCCATGCAATGATTGTCTATAATAATAATAGTAATAATATTTATACTTAGATGGTAAAAAATTGTAATATGAATAAAGAACGAATTTTTTGAGTATAATTATTGATTGGAGTAATTATGAATAGATGACGGAGTAAATAAAATCCAGGTGTTTAAAAATGTTGCTATGTCTATCAGCCTGATCTTGGATCCATGGAAAACCATACGAGATTATACCAACTAACTTACCATTACTAATTACTGGACCGCCGCTGTCACCCTATTAATATTGAAAATATTATTAATTATATTATTTTCGATCAAATGCACGTAAAAAGTACTTAATAATATTTGTATTCTTGAAGAAATTTCTGTAACATTTATTCATAGATATCATTAAAAAAAATAGAATTCCATCAAAATGCTTGAAAAAAAAAAAAAATGTTTATATAAAGATATTGTATGTACTAATAACAAATATACTTTTGTTTTTCTCCCAAGAGATTTTCAATATTTTTCTTTCCTTCGAGAAAAAAATAGCTCTTTTCCCCAATCTTCTCAATATTAGAAATACGAATGTTAACAGTCAATTTTTTAATTTAAGCAGTCAATCAGCCCGTTTGTAAAATTATTCTCATTTACGTTAACTACTACTTCAAATCCATTATTTAAGAAGTAAAAATCCGTATATACTCACATGCATGGCTCCTTTTCCTTGGGTAAATGTGCACATTTGGTCTTCGCTAGTAGGAATTGAACAGCTGGCCTGCTCAAGCACCTTAACATTAACTTTCTGTAAAGCATCGGAGTATTGCGTGAGTGGAAACGAGGTCCCACCCCATCCACACAAGGTAACAACACTTTCTGCAGGAGTGTCTTGCGTTGGGAGATCTATTTTGTTTATTCGTTCGTTGAAAACAATAAATCCTCTAATCTAAAGGGTTAAAAATAAATGATGAGAAAAACAGCAGCAATCATCGTCATTGTGAGGAATTATACAATGTTTTCTAATAGTATCGAGTAGTCTTGTTCTCGCCCCCCATTAAATACAGTATGAGACTCGCACTGTAAATCAACGGAAACAAATTACCGAATAAATTTAGTAAATAATAAGCCTTTAATGAGAGTGTGTCACGTGTGTGTAGCTTCAGAGGAAGAAGAAAACATATCAAATTCAATAGCCAGCCCCGATTATTTGCTTAACTTACAACGAGAACAGCAATATCATTATGTCGTGACTGCGTTCCTACTGACAGTCCTTCAAATTCTGGATGTATGTGAACTTTCTTTACGTAGTACGACGTGCCATCGTTGTCCGATAATTTTTCACTGCCCGCAATGACCCAAAGGTCTGTTATCCCTCTCTTCAATTGGAAAGTACAATGGGCAGCAGTAAGTATAAAATTGTTGCTTATGATGGAGCCGGCACAGAAGAAACTGTTTAACGAGAAGAGTCGCAGTTGCACGATGAAGGGAAAATCCCTTATACTAGCGTTCTCGCCACTTCTAATCCTCACACTTTTAGTAAGAGCACCTAAAACAGATTAGTGTTGCTAGAGAGGGCAAATTGCTGGGAACGAGAGAATTAATTTAGGCCCTACGAGATTTTATTTATATGAAATTTAATGAATTATTAGCACTGCTAGACAATACTGTAATGTAAACGAGCAGTGAGCCGTATGAGATAGAAAAATAAGGAAATATTATCTCTTTTAGCGTGATAAAATTACGTAACGCAGAAATATATGAGAGAGAGAAAAAAAAATGAGAATTATAATCCACTAACTAATAGTTACTTTTATATAAATATTTTTATGAATATGACTTACTGGATATAAGTATTGCACAAAACAAAATGAAACATAGATTTTTCATTTCTGTATTCCTAACTGAATTAGTCGAGCTAAAACTTGCCATTTGCTTATATAAAAAAGAATCAAATAAGAGAACAACAAAAATCTTATTTAAATATTTATTTTAATTTTTTTATTTATTTTATTTTTTTTTTTTTTTGTTTGTATTATTCGACTATTCTTCATAAATATTTAACTGTACGTATGAATAAATAAGAAAAAAGTATATGACTTTCATAGACATATAGATTGATATTTACAATTAGATTTAATCTAGCCTAGGTGATTAAATTCAAATAATTGTATACTGATTATTTAATAAGTTACGACATCCAAAAAATCCCTTCATTAGAATTTATAAAAATTATTACATCAAATCATTATTAAAATATTGTGTTTTAATTTTTTCATTAATAGCATAGGTAGCACAATGTACTTTAAGTCAATTAATTATTTGTCTCTGTATTATTAACGTATTTATTCAGGTAGCATGTCCAAAATAAATTAATATTTAAGTATCGTACTTTTCAACAACTACGAACAATGACGGCAGATATTCATTTTTTTTTGAATTGCAAACCTTTCATAATGCACAGCAGTAATAGAAAGCAGTAATTCAAAATTAATAGAATCTATCTTATAATAGTCTATAATAATAATCTATAATTAATCTAGTCATAAAAGCACACTCAAGACTATAATAATAAAAATTGTATTTCTATGATACTTTTCTATTGTATTCTTTTATTGTAAAGCAACAAAAGACTTTATTTTAAACATTCTTTACTAATCTTTAATAAAATAAAGAAACAATGGGACAAGTACGATTCGATTAATTTAATAATGTGGACTATTAAAAGTGTTTGCATTCAAATTTCATTTAATTTTTAATTATTTGTCCTATGACGGTACGATAATATCAAATTTATGATTTATTAAACACTTGCACATATATAGATAACAATATGGAAACCTGACCAAATAAAATAAACTCCATAGACATTACTCAAATTGATAAACAATAACTTATTAGCAATTATTTATTTTTTTTTTTTTTTTTTAGAAGAGAAAAATTCACGGAACTATTAAAAAACGCGTAAAGAAAAAAAAAAAAAAAAAAAAAAAAAAAAGAAGAAAAAAAAAAAGAACTTGAAGTATTCCCAAAGCAATTACACCATAATTAACAACTATTGTGCTGCCACAATGAAACACACGATATGTTAAAAATATGTTATATGGTTCTTTACTTAATAACACAATACATCATATTTCGATGCTTTTGTAAATATAACCATGGATTGATACATTGTTACTGATAAGAACCTCGTCTACTCTATTAATTCACCTAAATAACTCCCGAACGGCGAGGCAACTTGTAAATGCAAATGTACATAAACAAATATAAATTGTGTAAGCTTTAGTTTAAAAGATTATAAATGCGTATCCGTTGAAATTAAACAGTTAGCTTTAGTGTAAGTTGAACTACAGTTTAATTTCACATCTCCGGCTATGTTATATGCGGAGAAAAATACAAACATTCGACAAATTAACAATGTAAATGGAAAATAAATGTATATCAATTTAATATAATAGCAGTATCGATTGGCAGTACATTATTTCAATTTACTGTTTACTTTCTTTTCACAATTCTATTTGACTTTTACGTTAGCCTGAAATGATATTTCAATCACTTTTTTTTTTTTATTAACATGCCATTTTAGTTTTTACTACTCCACTTTACTACGGCCAGAAATGATTTTATCTTTATTCATTTACATTTATACAATATTTATTTTAATTATGTAAATTGCAAAAGCACAAAGGATAATTAAACAGTAACAAATATTTTGACAGATTTATACTGAACTGTGTAATTTGGCATGACATCATGCAACAAATGTCAATGTTTGCAACCGAGTATTGAAACGTCGATGATCGACGCCGGTACCAATGATCGAGCGGCATTGCTGTCTCTTCACGTCATTATGATCGCGAAGAGCTTCCGAAGAGACTCCGAAGCCGCTTTTTCTCTTCTTCCAACATTCTAGGCATTGAGCACCGAGCAAAAATTATACCATTCGCCGATAAAAGAGTAATTGATTTCGAACGGGATTTGCAAGCCCGTCAAAGATTTTAGGCTTTTTAAACATTTTAATTGATTTAATTTGGAATGGAAATTGATCGCGAGTTGCGCGGCTCCATGGACTCTTAGTTTTACAATTAAAGCTCTATCAGGCAGATAGATTTGCAATAAAACGAGCCCTGTACGGTTAATTTGATGTAGGCTTAAGCAATTGTGCTCGTGTTAAAATTTCACAATATAAATTATGTCAGCAATAATTGATTATCCGTTGAAGGTAAAAAGAATAGGCTCCTAGGCGATTTAAATAATCATTCAGTTGGAAGAAAATTCTTTAAAATGTTTTAATAGTCTCGCACGATTAATATAAATATTGATAATTATTACTTAATCGTTATTAACCAAGACAATTTATCAGCTATTCTATTATTGTTTATGTAAGTTATTTGTTTCGGCTATTTCATGTTGAGCTTCTTTGACCTATTTAATGCCTACACAATACATTAATACGGCTTATTTACTTAATTCTATTATCTACAAAATTGCCACAAATTCCTCTCTTGTTTTTCCGTTATCTTTAATATTGTCTAAGGGCGTTTTGTGGAGTCACGTGAAAGAAATTTTATTTTTATAACATTATTTTCTCAGTCATTGACTGACAATAAAGTTTCCATCTATTATTGAATTATTGAAAATAATTTGTCGTCGTAATGTTACGTAATAGAATTCTGATATTATTGAATTCTTGATTTTGAATATGAATTTCTAGGCAATAGAGCGGTGATATATTTGATTGCTTGATGACTCGTTGTGCGAACGCAAATTCATTTGTTGCGCCGAGTCCGAGGCAGCCATGTTGGAATACAAATTTTTTACGGCTTTTCTCGCCTTCGTAACATAACCTCTTAAATTATGATCTGCAACCAAAGTGCTTTAACTATTTTATGTATAGTGTATATATCTGAATAAATGGGCATATATATATTTTTCATTAATTTAAGCAGAGATAAGTAGCTTTATATTGTTAGAGATGCTGTTGCGTTCGCTTTCCTGCATCGGCCAGCGTTTGTGTAAGTGAAATTCTGTGCATTGTTATTAATGTTGTTACGTAGGAATTACACTTTTAAATATTATTATTTATACTCGACAAGGTTTAAAAGATGGTGTTAATAGGCTCGGAATTACCGTGCAAACGGCTGGACTGAAGAATTTTGATCTTTCTAAAAAACACAGTAAGTCGAATGTAATCACAAGTAGTTTATTGAGTATTTACCTTTGTTGTCACTTTGTTCGCACTTACTAATTGCTTTTTAATTCAATGAATAGAGTACGAATTACCACCCGATGATAAAGGTAAACGTCTAACAGTTTATCCAAAAGTGCCGCTCTATCCAAGTCAGATGAAGCCTTTTAAAATGCAAAAGAAGCTGAGGCTCATGAGGGGACCTGAATTAATTCATAACAAACTCTTACATAGGCAATTTGGAGTCGTAGTAGGTTGAAATATTTATTATGTGAATCCATTAATCGGCATCCATCATTATCCTTCATTTATTTGGCTTATATTGTAAATTCAGGCATTATCGGGGGGAAGATTAAGGCACGGACATTTTGAAATGATACGTTGGACCTGTGTGAGAAAATTACCAAACAACGCTTCCGTAATATGGCGAGTTCAAGCTCCATGGCAGCCCGTTACGGCTAAGGTGATCTCATATTTTTAATCCTAACGACAACTGATCCTCGGTCGTTAATACACTTGATAAAACTGACATGTAATTTATATTTATTTTTGTATTTCTGTATTGTTTATAGACAGCTGGCCAGAGAATGGGTGGAGGCAAAGGTGCCATCAGCCACTATGTCACACCTATTAAGCACGACAGGGTAATTATCGAAGTATTTGGGCCAATTGAATTTTTAGAGGTAATATGAATTTATTGAGGAAAGAAGTAATAAATTGACATTTTTAAACGCAATTTCTACATAATTTTATTAGGTAAAGAAAGTGTTAAATGAAATAGCGGACAAATTGCCTTTTAAAGCAATAGCAGTCACGCAAAGTACATTAGATCAAATTCACGAGGATGAAAAATACGTCGAGGAGAATAATGAAAATCCATGGACTTTGAAATATATTATTCAAAATAATTTTGGAGCATGTCATAGATTGATGAGACCAATCGATAAATATTGGTTTGGTAAATATATGTAAATTAATTTTTTTTTTAACTTAATTGTGTAATTAAGAGCATTAAAAACTGTTGAATATCTATAGAAAATCTAATGAGTTATTAAATTCTCGATTTACCATTTAAAAATATCCCACTTTTGTTATTTTGCCTAATTTTTTTTTTTTTTATTGTACTTTAAGAGTATTTGGATAAATGATAAGAAATTAGTATAGAAATGTATTTGTCTATGGATTTGCACAGATTTGTCAGAAATATGTTCAAAGTATAAAGAGTAATACAATTTTCGATACTTTTAATTTATTCATTGAACTTTATCGAGGAGGCTAAATACTATAAAGTACAGTGTTCAATGTGGGTAAAGATTTTTAGTTGAAAGAAATATTTGAATAACAAACCAACTTGATTAAAGAACACAGACATCGACCGACATTGAGTATGAAATATTTTAATGGGTGTGTTGAGAGAGCAAAAAGCGTGTTATTCATCATAGACAAATTTTATAATTGATTAAAAAAAAAAAAACTTACTAAGCTAAAGAGTGCCCAGCAAGGTAGCGAGGAAGGGTTGTGAATAAAAAACAAGACCTTTTATGATACAATGACAATATTTTATATATCTTTGACGACGGTTCGGTGGTAACAACAGGTAAATACTACATATTGTACATTGAGTAGGCAATAGTTGTATCTTAATAATTAGTGACGATTTTAGCGACAATAACAGCGACGACGAGAAATTTTGAAGAGAGATGGCCGACACGTGATACATGTTAATGTGGCGCGACGACAGCGATGATCATGATCAATGATATTTAAGGATCATCGCTACATATCATTCAATAACGATAACACGTCGATCTATCGATTGATTTGAAAACGAATTAGGACGCGGGGGTGTGGGGCGGGGGAGGGAGGGGGGGGGAAGGAAAGAGGGATAGCACTGTGGTCATCGTCGCTGCTCTTGACATTTTTTCTTTATTTCCGGCGCATTGTAATAGCATATCAATAGTTGCTGTTTTGGATTCGCATATTTTTCATTATTTCTTTATTTATTTTGTTCTCGCTTATTTGTATTAGGTATAACGCGCGACTGGTCGCGTCGAAGGAATGATTAAATTAGTCTTCTCTTTTTGTTTATTATCGTCTCTCTCTCTCTCTCTCTCTCTCTCTCGAGTTTCATCCCTCGATATGCTCGTATTTCTTAAAATTATTTCCTCTTCCTCCTCTGTTAAATTCAAGGATAGAGCGCTGATACAAGAACGTGGGAGAATTCGTACGCGACCTACTTAACTGCTTTTTCCTTTTTTTAACGAGCGACCCTTCGTAAATAAGATCGTCTGCCTCCTTTTTTGCTTGATAATTTGAACGACCACTTGCGATATTAATTCGCCATCTTAAAGAGTGTTTTAAGGTATTGATTTTAAAGGGTCTTCTGGCTTCCCTTGTTGGCCGAGAAATGAGAATTTATTTTAACAAACAGGTCGTACATAGACGTATAAATAGTTTTTTCAAGCAAAAAAAGGGGAAATACGTGTTTTATTTACTTTGAGTGGTTGCAGGGGACGAAAAACGAAACCATCAAATGAAGATTATTGTACTTGAGAATATGTGTATAGTTTTCGGTTATTAAAAAAAAAAAAAAAAAAAAAAAAAAAAAAAAAAAAGCAACGAATAAAGAAAAAAGAAATATTACATACGTCGTCGCTACTTAAATTCATGTAACGATATGTCTTTTTTCACTTTGTCAGGATATAATAGAAGGCTCTTTCAAATATATGCTACGGCTACGCAGTGGTACCATTAATTTCTTTTCCTCCTTTATTATCTAATTGTCAATGGAAAATATGTTCACTCCACATAAGCGCAAAAGTACAATTGTTATCAAGGATCATACCGTAGAATGAAATTGAATTCGATATATATATGTACGTATATATATGTATATGCATGTATATACATATATGTACTGTTAAATATACCACTTACATAATAGGTTGGTCAATCAAATGATTCAACAGAAATATATTTACAATTCATATAGCTTTTCCTATAGCCCCTTTATAAAAATATACTTCACCCACCAATTTGGCTTCCACTAAATACTCGTCTCATCAAGCTATTCATTTTTTTCTTGGATGTTCCAACTCGAATAACGTAGGATAATATCAAATAAATAAAATAAAGTACCTCGATCTTTAGATTTCAATGTACGGTAAGCCCTCAAGTCATATCAACGGGAATGAATATTGATAATTTTATATAAAATTGTATCTTTCTTTTTAATGAGAAAAAATACATTCTCGAAAATTTATAAATTATAATTATAAAATTAGACGCGAACGGATTAAAGTAAATATACAGAAGGTCGCGGTACGTACAAGTAGGCGAAAAAGGAGAACCTCTTTTCTCTCTCATTTCATATAATAATACATATATATATATATATATATATATATATATGCATACGTGTATATATATATGCGCATACTTACGTATATACATATGTGTTTATACATAAGGAGCTGTCGTACAACTCTCTACGATTAGCGAAAACATAAAGATGCGTGCTACAATGACACTGCGATCTACCATGTAATTATTTACTTAATTTTTTAATTTCATTTTATTGTTATTCCTCTCATTCTTAAAATTCATATTATTGATAATGTGAGTATGAAATCGCGCGATAGCGGACGGCAACGTGTCACGTCGCACATGATATTTGCTGCTGTTGCTGCGGGACTAGAGTCTCATGTATTATACGTACATACACCCACGCACTCCCTTAACCACTCGAGCGCGCGCGCGCGCGCGCACACACCCCACACACACCCCACACGCACGCGCGAAAACAATTTATGTACATATGGCTGCACACACATATATATATATATATATGCATGTTTATTTACATAAATGTAAATGTTTAGGTGCATGCATTAATACGTACATAATTGTTTAACTATAGAAACGCATTTATTTATCTTTCGAGGAATTCGCAAGCAGGATGTGTGAGACATAAAATCGGATCTCGCCGATTCCGTGCGATTTTAAAGCATTTTGTGCTTATCGATGCATTCGCTCTACATTCATTGATCAATAATTAGACTCTTTAGTTAACTTATTGAACAAATGTATATAAGTTTGATCTCATTTATATACAAATAAAAATAAGCGAATCAATATTTATCATATGCAAAGACATGCACAATTCACGTGCAATAATTTACAAGCGAGCATATACATTGTTATTCCAATAATATATATATATATATATCAATTAGCAAGAAAAAATTTTTTTATACTGCATATGATTTGTGCAATTTGCATACAATATTTATAAGTGCTTTTAATCTTAAAGGTAGATTATCACTTATGAACAAATTAGACTTACGAGCAAAATGAATGTACATAAACATCTATGGAAATAAATGAATTGAGTTGCAAGATGAATGATTAGTGTATATATAAAGTTTGTGACTGAAAAGTCTTTTTTCCTGGGAGAAAATGTGTTATGTGTCTAATCGTAACACAATACATATACAACTAAACCAACCGATCATATTCAATCTTAAACGATATGTTATATTATATTATATTATATATATATAATATTAATCTGTCCATATTTCACGCAGTGCTTAATTTAATCTATTTTGGGGATAATTCGAAAACCAAATTAATAATAATAAAAACTATTAGGCAAGAATCAATGTCAAAATAACATTACACACTTTATACTTTTATTCTAATAATCACTAGAAATAATTGATTTTAACTTAATGTTTACAATAATTGTAATATGAATGAAAAATAGCCGTAGAGCTATATATATATATATATATATATATATATACATAGATCAGTGCAGACAGTGAATTTAGAGTTATAAAAGTTGAAAATCAATTGAATTACTATAATTAAATTCAGTGTATTATTGATTGACCAATTAGTGAAAATAAAACGTCCGTGTAGAGACATACAATTTATATTCGAAAATAATAAAGCCACTTGAGAAATAGGAAGATTAGATTGAATATTAGCGATTTTATTTTTATAACGCCGAAAGCAGTAACAAAGATCAGTCGGTTTAATCCACAGTACCTCGTATATTAGAGAAATTACATATACGGGATTAAGGCGATAATAAATACTGAAGTTATCATCTAATTGATATAAATTGCTTGAACATACAGAAGTGTTTAACTATTTGACAATCACGGCGACATTAAATATAAAAATTACTTTATATATATATACGGTTGATTGTTGTATTTCACATTGTCTGCATAGAAATTTGAAAACTGCATCGTGACATTTTCACAGTAATGATAAATAAATCACCAAATAAAAGTATTTCAAATGAATGTAAGAATTGTTCCTTTTTTGATAATATTCTTGTAATTTGTCGATGGAATTATTCATTATCGCATTTAATTGCGCATTACCGTGGCAGTAATTAAGTAATTATTACGTGTTTTTCCCGTACGAAAGAGGATGTATACATTTTTTTTTTTTTACCTACTACCGGTACCTTCGAAATTAAACTGTGAAAGATACAAAACAGTGTTTGTAGTGGTTTTTTTTTATAGTAACTATGAAATGTTTGTGTGTATTTCCACGCATGTAAATATGCGCACGATCGTATGCGTGTGTATGTGCACGTGTGTGTTGGTTGTGCAGAGATTTAGTGAATAAAAATTTACAAACATCATATCGTACGGGACGTAAATTTGTAAGAGAACACAATCATATTAATACGAAGGTTAATTATAAATTTTAAAGAATAGTATCCTACGTATAGGATATTAGTTTTACTTTTTATACTCACTATCAAAATTTTAAATTAACATTTTTAATCATTAAGACAAAAAGGCTTTATACCTTTTTTTCATCATGATATAGAGTCATTATATATATATATATATATGTATATATCATATACCAATGATTAGTTAGTGTTTAGTTTTTACAACAATATATTTATTAAATGAATTTGTTTCAAACACCCGAATGTTTAACGCGTTTCACGGCTACTAAAACGACACTTTCGGCATTCAAAAAGCTATTAATAATCTTAAAATAAATGTAAAAAAGAATTTCAAAGCCTTATTCGAGGTTTATCTTAAAGCATTTCTTATCTGCAATTAAGAACGTGTTATAAGAAACTACATTAGGTGCGCTAAGTAAAGTAAAAATTTTTAAAAATTCTGAAAGATTTTGGTGATACTTGCAGAAATTTTTTTTTTCTTTTTTTTACGAATTACATAAAATAGCTAGGCTACTTAAAATCTTTAATAGTTACGTCGTTATTAGGGAGTAAACAAGGCAGTGTGAGAATACGGTTAGATGATGCAACGACACGAGCTCGAATCCAAAGTGTTCGATCGACTTTGCGCCAAAAGTCAATGCCGCACGAGCTCGCACAAGATTAAAAAAGGACAGCTTTTTATGAAAGTTATATCGATCTTCTGTAAGATTAACGGAACGGCGCTTCACACCATTTGATACCTTGCGAAATGCATCTTTTGTTTTATTTACATCATATCTTTTAATTATTAATTATTTCAACAAACTTTTCATTTCATTTAATGAAATAATAACTGTATAAATAATGTAGCCCTTGGCGAAAATTGTATCTCAATGAAACGATTTTTCAAAAGAAAGTTCACTTACACTCGTGGATTATATCAGTGAGAGAGATTAATTGCAAAAATAATACAACAATTAGCTTACGCGTTTACATAGTAAAATACTGACAATGAAAAACTCAATAAACTATCGATAACTTAGAGGAAAATAATAGAATTCTTTAATAGCGGTTTGACGTTAAAAATCATTTAAGATTACTTTTGCGCACAATTTAAAATCTCTGCATCTAAATATGGCACTTGTACGTAACAAAAAGAGAAAAGAAAAGAAGAGAAGAGGGGAAAAAAGTACTTTCACGCAAAGTAAATAAAAAGTATGCTGTAAACCCCCTACAAAAGTCTTTTTCCAAAGTACTCTTCAGATGTCCAGCACCAGACTAATGGCATAGACTTTGGAGGATTAGCAGTTTAATAATTACGATACGCGAGATGCATTTTATATTGTGAATAACGTCCTTTACGCATTCGCGAACGATAATCTGGCATGCATCACATTACACCGCAATGTACTATTTATTATAGCTTCGAACCCCAGCTGCTCGAATTGTGTTTAAACCCGATCGAAGCCATAAATCTCCAATGACTGTGTCACTGCAAGATTTTAATTAGAAGTCTGATGATAAGCAGAAGCTTGGCCATAGAGTAATTAACGGAAATTCTTTTTCCCCAACCTAATGATTCGAATTGTGGATGCGACCGCCACTCCCATTACAAATGCCAGACTAACACTTGCAATTGGCTTACGATGGCTAAAAATACACTCTCAATTTGTCAAAATTTCCATATCTCGCGACAGTGTACATTGCAGTGCAGCGCGTAACTTATATATATATATGTATGTGTGTATATATATATACGGGAAGTTCGAGAATATTCCAACGAGACATAAGTAGTTTCTACCTATGCTAATAATACATAAAAGTGACGAATGACTGTGTTGATCTGTTTATATACGAGTGAGCATAGACAGTGAGGAAGAAAATTTATCAAATATAAGTAATATCCTTTTCTCTCAATTGCAAGCGGTAAATATTCTCTTAAATTAGCATTATGATTTCTTCAATATTTAAATCCAGAGCTCATTGCTTGGATAATGAGAAGGGAGCTCCCATTTGAGGTGCAGCATTTTCCTTCGCTCGCATGTCGATTATATTTACTACGTACCGTCCGAAAAATATTTATACTTATATCGAATAAATTGCATTTTCGATGAGAATTCGATGCGAGGGCAGTGGGCGCCACTCGTTACGGCGCGACATAATTTTTAAAAAGTGACCGTAGCTCATCGTGAAACATATTTACGCGCTGCTTCGCTTCATTATCTCCCAAGAACAGCGAGACCAACTGAATTCACGTGCACCGAGTCCTTTTTACGATTAGCACACCAGAAGCCACCGGCCCTGTAATAAATGCTTACATTTATTATGCTTGCGAATGCGCAAAGTCAAATTAAACACGCATAATTTTAGATTACTGTCCCGCTTAAATGGCATCGTTAAGACTGATTGTTATCAAAGTAGTTCAAGTATTTTATGGCCATTAGGGCGTGCCATTATCCTTAGAATATACACGCGCAAATTAATAAATAAAGGGAGAATTAATGAGCTCGCTGCCTGCTATTAAGTAGGCTTGGCATTAATGGCTGCCCCCTTGATTTTCCCGGGCATGACATTTAGCAAAAGCAACAACACAACTTGAGAGATTCCATTGTTTGATGCAAAAGTGGAAAGCAGAAAATGAGTTGCTCAACAGGATTGGGAAGTTCGTTCGCGTTCAGCGGACGGCGAATATAACTCTCGATGACCGTGATCTTTCAAAGTCCACTGGATCACTCGACCATTCCATCGACCATTCCCCAACAATCCTCCAACGAAACTTCAAATTCATCGAAACGAGCAAAGCGGACGAACACGAGAGTTGCCGAACCATTTATCAGTCTGTATGGTACGATGCCCCTAACGAATACCGCCTCCTCCCAACTTTAATAATAAGCAAGAAAATGTACAAATTATAATGCAATTAATCGTACTAGCTCTAAGCCACTCGTACACGCTCTTTTTACAAAAGTCTCCTGAATCTTAAAGGTACAGCATCCCAACACACTGGGGCTCTTGCTCTTGAGAAAGAAACATCTTTTTTCTCATCATAAAAAAGCAATGTAATAACCGTCCATTTATGATCTCCAATACTGCATTTTACGCGCGCTTGTGTTTTCTGTGTGCGCGCGTGCATTAAACGCTCGTGTTTATGCGTGCGCATGTATGCATATATGCGCGTGCGCGTGTACATATATACGTATCTACATGTATATATACCGACACACACGTGATTGCATGTGAGAGCTTGAGCGTGTGGTTGGACGTGCGCACGAGCGCGCGCGCGCGGGCCTGCATTTTCTCGATGCGAATACTACATTCTAACCGTCAAAACTTTATCCTTATTAAGTTTTATGCTTAGCGCTATTGAAGCTGACTAGAATAATAATAATAATAACACACAGCAGCCGAATTAGTTAGTTACTCGACTGCCATCTGCTTATCTACGCTTTTAGACTCGTTGGGTTTCTCCTTCGTTTCGAACATGTTGCTCTCCATCTCCGTCTTTCTCACCCACTCACTCCCACTATCTCTCTGGCCCAATCTCTTCCTTCTCTCGCGTTGCTTATTCAAATAATCGAGCGAAACACGGCAGCAAAATTCTATTATTTATGCGAAAAAGAAATGCGTTAATAACCGACGCACTTATTGGCGCCGATATTCTTGGGGCGACATTTTTCAATTAGTTTAAACGAATTTTTCATTTGAGGCTGCGTCAATTTGCAAATTCTCTATCGAAGCTAAGCATCTTTCGAATCTTGAATTTGAGATTTTTAGCGAAACGCGCCAACGAAAAGCCATGGCATTGGGCGAAATTTATGAAAATGAAAAGCCAGTATCCACATAGTTTCCATAATATTTCCACTGAACTGTATCTCGGGGTGAATAACATAAAATTGTTTTCATATACGAATAACAAACGGATTTGAGAGTAGAGCGAAGTGTAATATTTCGTATGAAATGCGTTTTGTAGATGTTCGACCGATTTAATGTAAATTCTCAATGCCAGCAACAATATATTTGAGAATTTATTTATGAAAGATTTTACGTAGCAAGTATTTTCGCGATGCAATAATAATGCTTAAATCTTATCTACTTGATACTTGCTGACGTGTAAGTATATTACATCGGCACGAATTGTTTTGCGAAAGAAATTCGCTTTAAAACTCGTTTAAAGAACCTTTACGTTAGAAGCAATTATTCATCAAAAGCGCAATTCCTCTTCAATAATACGGATACACCAATAATAATTACACTGTCAAATAGCAACCCCCAACGTATAGAAAAGATAAACTTTAATAAACAGCAAACGATTACGCAAAAATACATTTATGCTACGGCCACACGCACAGAGCAATGAGAAGAGGAGAGAAAAATTGCGGCAATTCACGTAGAATATCATGGAAATCTATTGAATATACCTTATGTACACAATAAGCTGGAAAGTTTGGACGCTGCAAGCTGCACGAAATGCATTGACGAAGAACGAAAGCCAGAAGACGCCTTCACGTCTTGATAAAGTGACTATGGAATGATGTACTTTCGAATGAATAATATTGAATATCGAAAAAAATCGACGAGGCCTCTCTCATTCAACAACTTCGGCGTCCATCTCAACCGCAGCCTTAACTTCAATTAACTCCCGCACATTATGAATTTGCCCCGACAACTCGTAACAGTCCAATAACTTCACTCCACAAAGAGAACTCGATAGTAATCGCGTCTGCCACAAAGTGCTCGTGCTCTCGGAAACATCGACTTTAAAACAACCTTTACCCGACAAAACCCGATATAACCCGATAAAACCCGATATAACATTCTTGCATTCTTTCCCTTCGATTCTTTCCCTCTCGCATCCCCGGCCAACCGCCGTATCTCTAACTAAACTCCACCACCAATCGATAATTTCGCACAAAAAATCCGCCCCGAGTCACGCAACGATCGACAATTTCAATTGGCCGAGTCAAGCATGGCCGGGCTCTGTCTCCACTGACGTTAGCAAACATCGATAGAACAACGCACATCATCGAGGAAGATCCTGGACGAAGAACGGCTTCACCAACAGACAGACGTCCGCTTTCAAGCGAAACCCATCAATCGCCAGTTCCCCACATTCCTCCCCACAATACTCTCGATCCAACTCCCCCACACCCTAACCACCTGCTGCTGTACTTTACGGATTTCAGAGATTATAGACAAGTTGCGCGCCTCTTCTTTCCCTCACTCACAGCCACCAATAACGAGACTCAGGCCCTCCAAGCATTAACCTCATTAACTCAATACATAGTGGGCGCGACCTGGACTGGAGTGTCGCGAGACCCGGGCTACCCAACTACCCAACGAGTCCTACTGCGTATGCTGCTGCGAGCTACTGATAATGAAGCGTCGGCTGCTGCGGTCGCGGCCGCCCCCAGCTGTCCCCTAGGCGTTCGACTCCTTGAGGTTGTCGAAGTACTGCATTATCTGATTGTAGTCCATGCCGAGGTTGAGGTCGTCGAGGCCGGGACTCGTGTTGGAAGCGACTGTGGCCGTGGCTGCCGTTGTCGTCGCGTTCGTCGCCACTGTCGTAGCCGTCGCCGTCGCCGTCGCTGCCGCCGCTGCCGCTGCCGCCGCACCCGCCACTGCCGTCGTTGTCGTCGGCGTCGTCGTCGTTGTCGTCGTCGTCGTCGTCGCGGACGTCATTGTCGTCATCGCCGTAGCCATCGTCGCCGGCGTCATGGTCGTGATCGTTGTCATAGCCGCGGACGACGAGGACAAAGACGACGATGCTACCGTCACCATCAGCCCCATCCTCGAGGACGACGGCTGCTGCTGCTGCTGCTGCTCGTCGTGCGCCGACGAGCACGACGAGTTCGAGGACGAGGAGGAGAACATCGGATTACCGACAACGGTCGCGCGCTTTATCTCGCGGGACCTTGCCCTCTTGCTCCGTGCCTCGGCATCTCTGCTGCGCACCTGTCAACAGACAAAGCACCAGGAACTTAGAGTATGCCCGCATCGAGCGCGCAAGCAATACTCGAATCGCAGCCAATGAGCTCCGAGTTCAGTTGTTCAGGACCTCTGATAGAGGTCGGTAATAACAATGGGCCGGCATCGGTGGCAACATCGGGTATGCAGTTAGTCGAGGGTGAAGGATAAGGAGGACGGACGCACCTCGACGAAGGCAAGGTCAGCGTTGTAGGTGGCCTCCGTGGGTTGGGGCTGCTCGGCGGTGCTCGTGGCCTTGGAGCGGCTCGACTTGGCCTGCCGATGGTGATGGTGCTTGCCGGGGCTGGACTCGTGTCGCCTGCCTGCCCCGTGATCCCCGCTGCTGTTGGCGCGCTGGTGGTGGTGTCGGCGCTTGGGCGTCTCCGGGTGCCGGGCGAGGGCTCCCGAGCCGTTGCGATGGGGCGGCACCGGGGGCTTGTAGTCCTCGTTGCCGTTATCGCTCGACTTATTTGAGGCCTTGTGGGGCGGCAGGGGCGGGGGCGGCGACGACGACGAGGACGACGAGGAGGAGGAGGACGAGCCATCGTTA
>JAPYYT010002200.1:0-20682 GCA_030522565.1 Ceratosolen corneri | reverse complement strand
ATGTATTTTAAAATTATATTCGTAGAATTTAAAGAAACATGTGGCGATCATAAACGTATTGCATTTTTATAAAACAATTTACAAAAAGTAGTAACGATAGTCGAGAAACTGACGGATTCTCGAACAGTAATGTTTATACAATTTAACAATTAAATATAAAATTATAAATCAAAAGATTGTAATTAAAAATATAAGTTTTGCAAAATTTTCAAAAACTAATCTGAGTGTGAAGTGTGAAATGGTAAGTGGGAGTGGCAGATAGTGAAAAAGGGGGGGTAACAGCAGGTGTTATAAATACAGTCTGTAATGTTTCATATGTGATTATAAATTACCTTTATTGATAATTGTACGCGATTCCGACAGAATCTCGAGTCGTCGCTTATTAATATTTGTTTACTTTTAAATGTGACTCCTGTAATAATATTCGGAGATTATTTCACGACTTATTTGAAAATTATTCTGTTCGAACGTCTCATACTTCGTGATTGCCACTTTGTTTATACTTCCAGTGTTTCCAGGAAAAACGTTGTGAGCTTTAGAATTGTCGCGCGCCTAGTAACAAGGCTCCCCCCGCCAGCGTCTCAGTCTTCACCCCTTTTACCCCTTACCCACACGGTTTCGCAAGTCCTTTTCTTTGTCCCTCAGCTTAGTGGAAAAATTCGATGGCCCCCACCGCTGTCGCCGCCCTAGCTAATCCTCTTACTATATAATAGGACCGCAAGCTCACGACAGCGAGAGAGAAAATCTTGCCACCGGTTCTACTTCTTCCGCCCGTCACGGAAGGGTCTCGTGCGCAGCAGTGGTCATATTGAGCGTCCCCGTCGCCCGTCTGGACATACATTTAAAGAAGCTTCGTCAACGCTGTGAGCGTGCTACTTGCCCGCTGTTGCATCCCTCCCATCCTGGATAGAGTACTAAGAGGCAAGTAGCAATACCGGTTTAAAATCATCGCGAAATACTTGGTCGACTGAGCCTAGCGCCGGTAACTGCAACCTGCGTTACTCTAAAAACTTTATTCTCTTGCGACGGCTAATTATAGCGCAATATAAGTATTTCAGCGCCTAACGATTCACAAACGTTTTTATAAATTCAATAAATCTTTATTTGTTTTTACGTTATCCGGATTATATTAATTTTCTTTCTTATTTTTCTCCCTGCTATCTCTCCCCTTCCACTATCTGAAATTTCACACTCGGGGTTATGCCCGAACAATAATAATATGCAGAATATAACATTGAATTAGAGTTATATTTATGTAGAAACGATGTTTTCTATGCTTTCTTAATACTCAGTTCTAAATTGAATATTGTGATATCTGAAGGTGAATTGTAGTTTGATGAATCTAATAAATGAATAAACTACTTTCCAGTGATTCGGCGAAGTAGTGCTGCAGAAGTTAATTGTAAGTTGGACACCGCGTTGTCTGTTTATTGGATTTTACGAATTGCTACGTATAGGGGTGAGAATGCATAGGTTACCTAAAACTGTGCCGGTCAGTTGTAAGTTGAACGCCCGGCCGCGGGTTTACTATCACCTTAACACAACAACGAATTTATACAAAACCTTAATCAAGTGTATCGTTGCGAATAGCACTACCAAAATATGTTAATCTTCCGAATAGTACTACCAAGATGCGAGGCTATGTAACCGATAAATTATAAAATAATTCAATTAATTCTTGAGTTGTGATCACTGCGTTGAGTTACATGTTTACCGATCACTTAGATTATGAAGAAACTGAAGTAACTGACTGCCATAGCTCGTACCGTCAGATTAAATGACATCACTCCGCCTTCTCTGGGGGGTGTGTTCATGGTCTAGTTTCCTTGAAGATGGCAAGATATAAAAATGGGTTCACAGTCAATTATATCTTACTATGATTGGTGCACTGTAATAATTAAATGGTGACTGAAATTAAAGGTCGTAGGGAATTATTAATTAATCTTGGTGTTCCTAAAACCTTTATAGCGATGTTAATTTTGTTTTGTTTTGGAATAAGACACGCGACAAAAATGGGAACATTCGAAACTTAGGCCAAAGTTGAAAATAATGGTGAAATCGTGACCGTAAAATGACACCGGGAGATTATTGAAGACAGCGAAGGCTCTTAGAACACATCTGGCGATCTAAATAATTAATCTAGTCTCGTTACTAATGAATTTTTCAAACAATAAAGTATTATTGAGAGACGTTTGACTTTCCTACATAATCTCGAACACATTTGTAGTTAAAATTTATATAAATACAAAAACAACCCTCGATATCTTATTTTATACAAATTCATACTAAACTATGAAATTATCTACAACCTAAATTATATACAAAAACAACCGTCAATATCTTATTATATACAAATTCACATTAAATTTTTAAATTATCATAATGTTCGAGAACCGAATAGAAAAAGGAGGACCCGTAAATAATATTGTTTCTTTACTTTTCTGCTTAGAATGTTTTTTATATTTATGATTGCCAAATGGCCCCAAAGAGCGACGAATTTTGAAGTAATACTTCATGTATTTATATATTTTTGAAATGACAAGTGTTTTGAAACGGTTGAGTTATCCTTGCATTGTACTCAAAAGGTCTTCGATGGTCTGTACGACTATCATGTGCTCTGCAAGGCGCGTGTCATAAAGTAACGGATAAAACCTTCCGGGAATTAACGCGCAGTGTCTAAATATCGTAGAATTGTTTATAATAGCATAAATGCATATTTGTGTATAGTGTAAACATTAGGTGACGTCGCGAGCCGAGACGTCGGGAAAGGGTCTTACGTGCCGATCCGGGGCCCCGTTATTAAGTCAAGATTATATTAACCCAATATTAAGTCAAGATAAAACAAGGAAAGGCGCGAAGAAGCACGAGTGGAATTATCCAACGAGCTCGTACTGCAACAGCAAGATAACGCTGTTGATCTAAAGGGTCACAAGTCTACTCTTGGTAAGATTCAATTTACGCCTGAATATTACTGTAGTGTGGACTACATCGACATATTATTATACAACTTTTAACAATACTCCAAGCGTCGTAAGAAGCAATTTACGCCTGCCTATTGCGTTCGTTTGGAAATAAGCAACCTTTAATTAAACTCACGGAACAACACACATAATTGTATATTCATTAAAAGATATCGCGATATTCAATTCCTCTCCGAATATTAAGATAACTCAAGATTTGTAATACAAAATTGTAACAGCAGTTTAATTATACGACAACGTCTATAGACAGCAGTAGATTTCAATACGTTAAAATACACACCATTTTATATTTATAACCACGCCAATTTGCCTCTGTTTCATTCTACCCTGCTATCTCTCTTTGTCCACTATCCGCCTCTCCCTCCCTCCACCTGGGAGTGTTTTCTCGGGCTCAATCCCGAACACAATTAGTTATTAAACTATTAAATTGTCATAATTAGTTATTAAGCTATTAAATTATCATAATTAGTTATTAAACTATTAAATTATCATAGTTTTAAAATTATAAAGAACTTACTCTACTAATATCAGTATCAGTTTTCCATTCTGGTCGGATTATATAATCTTTATTTGAGGGTAATGGAACTCTCGCCCTTGCTATCCATCCTGGATCACCGGGTCGAAGTGGTCTAGCAATATAACGACAACAATAAATGTAGTAACTTCTTATATATCTGATATATTTTATAATTTAATATATATAAAATATTATAATATATATATTTATATATATATATATATATATATATATCAAAATTTTCTTGTGGTGTTAAAAAAATTATTTTGTCAATTTATATATTATACAAGAAATAACTATTATATAAATGCGCTTATTTAAATAAGTTATTGAAAAATTTCTCCTCGATCGAATAGTAATAATAATAATACGAATAAACTATGTTTCATTCATCGAATTTATACTTATTTTAATTCTTCATACAAAAAAATATATATAATGTTTTCAAACTATTTTTAATCTGCTGTTAACCTTAGTGATTTATAAAATCGTGTGTTAAAAATGGATGAATTTTTTGTTATACAATAAAAAATAGAGCAAATCTCATAAATATTATTATACAAATTTTTAAGAGATCATTGATTTTATTTATTTATTTTTATTATTTATAACATTGTATAAACAGTTATTTAATAAAAGATATCTGGAATATAAATTCTTTATACGTAAATCTTTAATTAGAAAAATTTGTATTTTATATTTCAATAGCTATTGAATTAAAAAATGCTTTGTTTGCGAAAATGTAAATTATGATTTTTGATACGAATTATGTTGTTTCTAATAAAGTGAATTTATTAATGTGTTCCTATATATTTAAGTATCGATGTTAATTTATATCTTATTATGAAATTCAAGTTTAAAATAACAATTTTATTTTATGAGGATTTTTAATGGCAACGAAATTATAGCTAGATAAGTGACATCAAAGTACCAACAATATTAAGAAAATGTTTCGAACAAACATTTATATTATAAAACTTTGAACGTTATAGATTCTATATTTTCTAATAATCCAACAAAAGATTAAATAATTTAAAAGGCAGTTTGATTATTTTTAACAGAAACCAATTGCTTGAAATTACCATTCTTTTCGGTAAACATTTACTAGTCTATATATTCATGAATAAATTGAGACGAGGTAAAATTGAATGAACTAAATTATTAACTATGTTCGAGATTTCCGAGAATCTCTACGCTCACTCCGTACTACCTTATTGTTTGAAAATTACTTTGTATATTTTATGAGTTTGATTGCCAGATGTGTCCACAGAACATACTTCCAATATTATTTTCCACGAAAATGACAATTTATCGTCCAAGTTTACTTGGATTACACCTGCAAAGTGCGCCGATGTCAATATGATCATCGCGTGATTTGCAATGACATTAGAAAACCTACGGGCACATCGTTCCAGGAAGTCTAGCACAATTGCTAAATCTCGTGTTACTTTCTTCATACCGTACAGATTCAATAACAAGCGACGATTAAAAAATAGCGCAAAGGCACGGTACATCACTTCGAAGTGCAGTCACTACTTCGTCGCTTTCACGTCATTACAACGGCCGTGACACTGTGTCAAAGGCGCTTATGATAACTAAATAATGAGCTGTCATCCAATCACCAAAACTCCCCACTCCTCAAAGAAACTGAAGATGACCGCCACTCCTTAAGAATCAGGGTGAAGTTATGAACTTTGACTGCAAGCGCACGTTGCATCAGTATTTCAGAAAGCGTTACGCACACGAGAAATCACGGAATTCTCAGTCTGCAGAATAAGTTATACGAGTTTATCAAGTATCAGTACTCGGTTTAATACACAGTGAAGCTTCGACGCTGATAAAAAAGTTATATTACTATACATTGGTAAGCTCATGACAGCTGAAGACAACTGAACTTGAGACAATAATCAGAAATTGAAGCCAAGTTGACTCAGCGTTAAATTTTCGATTTAACATTGTGACGGCAATCAGCACGTATGTAGCAAATAGCAAAATATCCAAATAAGAAGGCCAAGAGTCAATACTCTTACGACATAGGTAACCTCCTATAAATTCATAATTCATGCAATTTTCAATTGTTCGGGCAACTTTCCCGATGAAGAGCTCTCCTCAAGATGAAGGGGGGAGAGGCCGACAGTAGTAGAGGAGAGATAGCAGGGTAGAAAGAAACGAAGACGCGGGGGGTCGAATGTAATGCTGTGAATTGATATTTATTGAAAATCAATTAAAAACTTTCTTTACACAATTTTAGTTTTACATATGAAAATTACATTGTCTTGTTCTTTACTCTTATTAATTGTTTTTAGTTTTAAAGGTTAACGTTCTTGATTTCATTTATAACAAAAGCACTAATTTTTCTTTCTATTCTATTTTTCTTTAAGTCTTGTATTAATTTGTCATTTTATCTTATTAGCCTTTACTAAATTTCATCAAGGTTACTGAGTTTTACAAAGCCTATTATTAGTTATCTTATTTGGCCTATACTGGATTTCACTAAAGCTACTGAGCTTTACAAGGCCTATTATTAATTATCTAGTGGCCTTTACTGGATTTCACTAGAGTTACTGAGCTTTACAAGGTCTATTATTAATTATCTTATTTGGCCTATACTTATTATTAATTATCTTATTTGGCCTATACTGGATTTCACTAAAGTTACTGAGCTTTACAAGGCATTTTAGTCTTACAGGTTTTACGTATCGCTACTTGCCTTCGGTCTGCAGGTTCAACGCTCTCGTCCTTTCCAGATTTATCAATCGACGATCGTTTTGAATGTGGTGCACTAATGTATCCAGATGAAGGCGAAAGCTACAGCCGATGGACACTTTTCGCGGTAGTTTTACGTGACTAAACTTCGCGGGTCCAAGCTTCAACTTTATAATTGCCAAACACTCTAGATTGAGAATTTCTTTATTGTAAGACTAAGCGTGAGATTGATTTTTTGAGAGATTTGATTTCAACGAGAATTCTGAAGCGCAGCGCGCCTGCAGTCTGGTTTTAATGTCTCACCCAACTCCTTGAGTAGGGGTGGTCTATTTAGATTTTTGGTGATAGTGGGAAGAAATTGCTTATTGTTTGAAGCTAATTTTCTGCTGTCATTGGAGCTCTTGACAAAAATGTCAAGGCCCTTTTACAGGAGAAGGGCGAAGTGCCAGAGGTGAAGTGGCAGTAGCCTTTTGTGACGTCGGGCCCTGGCTCGTGCGGTCACCCCGACGTCCTGAGGTCTGGCTGGATTTTTCCCTAACTCTATTTCTTGAAGTCGGTAAGCACTTATCACGAAGTATAGCAGTCATGTTTCTATACCTAGAAGGACTTGTCCGTTATTTTTACTAGGCTCAAGACACGTTATGGTCATACTTACTATTTCAAAGTATTTTTGAGGCATAGTCCGAGTAAACATGTTCGTTAAATGGTCATAAAAAGAAACGAAAATATATTCGATGTATATTTAAAGAATATTCGTAAAATCTTGGGACACATCTGGCAATCAAAAAAGTATTGAATGTATGAAAAGAATTTACAAAACAAAGAGGTAGTACCGCGAGTTGAGAAACTGCATGATTCTCGAACACCAACACTATATTAACATAAAGTAAACACACGTAGCAAGTATAATTAATCGAATCATTCCAAGATCTGTGATATTCAGTTTAAGTCTGAATATTACGATTCATCGGAAATTACAATTCAAGACAAACCAGCATTATATTTACTACATATATTAAATAAAGGCATTTATAGTATTACAAATGATTCCACCGTCTTCATTTCTCTCAACACTACTATCTCTTCCCTTCCACTACCTGCTTCTTCCTCACATCTTGAACAGACTAAACAAACTATTATAGAAAAATATCTCCTTTTGCATTTTTGATTACAGTAATGAATACAAATAAATAAAATATTTTAACTTTATAATATGATATTTTATCGATTCAGAAAATAATAAAATTTCTTATTTTAATTCCTTATAACACACATTCATTTTATGAATACAAAAGTAATTAAATTATGGAAGTAATTTGAAATAAATTAATATATTATAAATTATGTTTTTGAAAATGAAATTATTTTCAAAATCAAATAATTTTATTAATAATAAAAATAATAAAAAGAAATAAAAATGTACAATATAAAAATAATTGATTTCATACTTAGAATCTCCTTTGAAAGCTCTATTGATGTCTTGTGATTTTTGAAATGACATTTCTTCCTGAGTTTTGCGTTTTTTCACAGGCGTTTGCTCTAAATCACGTTGCATTCGTTCTTCCTTTGAAAGAGCTTTGAAATCGGCAGAAAGATTAAAAATTGGTCTAGCCCACTCATTAATCAATTTTCCTGCTCTTTCTTTATTTTCTTTCGTTTCTTTAGGGTGTTTATATATATACATAACCGCTTTTCCAATACCAGATTGTTTTAACGAACATTGGCCAACACGAGGAAACTGAAACGTAATTTTATTTTATACACTTATTTAAATGACATACAATCATGTATAAATATCTTTAAATATAAATTTTAAATATTTGAATAATGAGCGTAAATAAATTAAACTCGACTACAAATTATTAAGACATTAATTTCACCTATATCGTAAAGAAAGTACTCGTTTGTAATTAATTGTTTTATAATTAAATTATAACGTTATGGTTAGTTAAAAACAAAGCTTTCATTTCTAAGACTTGATTAAATACAGTTAAATATATATATATTGTTTGAGATTCCATACGAACTACAAACCTACCGCAATGATACATTATTGTTTCGAAATTAGAAAAATTTTTAACATATTTATGATTGTCAGATATTCACCGAGAACTTTCGAATAGTCACAAAGAATTCCTCTGAATGCATTCTATTTGAGGTTGTACTTCGACTTTGGGTAACTTAATCAACTACAACATTCACACTGTGAGTGTGAATAATCAACTTACAACTAATCGCCAATGCATCTATTTCTCCGAAACAATAGGAAAATAGTGCACTATTAATTCATTCATCAATTTAATTTATAATTAGTATCAAGACGTTTTAATTTACAACTTAGTATTAAAATAGCCTAATAAACTTTCAAATCAACATAAATATAACTGAATTTCAATAAACGCTATTACAATTACATATATTCCATATACTTTCTTTTGATATCCGCTTTTTTGCTACCGCTCTCCTTCGACTGTTGGCCTTTTCCCGTTAATATCTTGAAGAGATTACATATCGGGTTAATTTCCAACATATATATATATATATATATATATATATACATATATATAAAGTAAATAGAAAAATAAAAAAAACAAGCTTTTTAAATTTTGAAACACTAATTTTTGAATTTTACTTTTTATTAATAATTACATTAAATATTGAAATGTTTAATCTACACACACACACACACACACACATATATATTAATATGTCCAAGATATTAAGGGGAAAAGGCATATATATATATATAATTTTAAAAATTACTATTTGATCCCATCTACAAATTTTCTGAAATAGTTCAAATGTTATTTGAACTATTAATGCTCAATCGCACTATTAGAAAAATGATAAAAATGTTGTTTTTGTATTTTGAAAGGTTTAAGAATTATTTAAAATATAATTAAATAATTTTTAATGTACAAAGACATTTCATTATTATATAAAAGTACATATAATTACACAAATTACATTATAAATTATACTAAATAGGATTGTTCCGGATTCAGCTCTATGTGTAAGCTCTCCCAACAAGGTAAGGGAGAGATAACGGCAGGTATCGAATGAAAGTCTTTGATAATTGTATGTAACTGAGAGGATTTATTGAGAATAATATTCTGAATATGTTCAAGATTCCGTTCGTCATTGAAACTCTCTCAATTAGTATTTCTCTGTTTAGGAACTGTGTATATTATAATATAATAGACAAAACCGTGTAAATACAGATCTTATTTACATATGATCACCTAAATCAATGATTTATATATACATCTATAAGAGCGTTGATTACTGAATATTTGACCTGCCCTCCTTTCCCCTTCGAAACTCTCCTAATAAATAGAAATATCTAGATTTAAGCTTAACCACCAAATCTAAGAGATAATAGAAAATTACTATCTGCCTTTAACCCCTGCCCACAGAAAAAAAAATTGCACCAGAAACATAAATACGACCGCACGGAAGATGCGGCACTTACTTCTGACGACTTAAACCTTAAAACTAGTCAGTAAACATCTCGACACAAGACTGCAGTTCGCCTCTCCGTGAAACCCTCATCTCACTAGACGATAGTACTTATTACATTAAGTTTACGTCTAACCAGTACGGCCTCCGTTAGGGAAGCATCATCGCCATTGCCCAAGCACTTCCAGAATCGTGTAAATATATATAAATCTTTAATATTTATTATTTCCATTTATTCAACCTCTCCCCACGTGCAATCCAATAACATCGCAAGAGGTTTCATTAATTTAATAATCATCCCACCTGTCTCTACACTCCCTTATTTTTCCTCAAGGACATGTGCATATAATTTTGTGCATTCACCTTAGTAGTCATACTGTCGCGACTACAGTTACGTCTTCGCCCCTCTCCCCTTCTGTGATATCGACATCACAAACAGCATATTAATAATTACTGAATAGTCAATGGTAATTCCTCCCCTCATTCCACTTAACACCCATAAACCAATGTCAATTTACAATTCCCTACCTCATACCTTTATTTTCTGCCATCTTTATAAACTTACTCAATTCCTCTTCTAATTACCTCTAAATTAATTTCACCTTATATATATAATTTGTTTCAATATTTATTCAATAAACTACATAAACGCACAAATAATTCCGTAGACTTGTTTCTTTGAAACCTATTTCTATCATCCTCTTTCCACTATCCCTCTCTCTCTATCTGTAACTTGGAGAGAGAATTTACACGCAGGTTTACATTCGAAAAGAATATAATATGGAATTTTAGTTGTACTTATGCTGACTAGATATTAATTATACTACCTTGAAAGTGAGACGTAATTAAACTGTATTCATACTAATTATAATTAAATGTCTTCAGTTTTAAAGAGAAATTCTGAAGAGAATTACTAAAATATCAACCACTTCCCTGTTGTTCCGGTGAAGTAGTCGCTGCAGTGATTAGTTGTACATTGAACGCCATTTGATGGTAAACTTGATGTCGCTCAGGTCTTATTAGAAGATCCTTGGTTGTTTTGTTTTTTTTTTAAGTCTAATTTTACTCGTTTTACCCCGTCTCTCGGGGGAGGTGTCGATGTCCAGGCTCTCGTCAGTGGAGGTCACTATTTTCTTCTGATTGGTAAAAAGAATTAATAAGGGAGGGATCCTTGGTAGGGCTTTATAAGAAGAACGAGACTATTTTTCGAATTATGTGATAAGTCACTGCTGTGCAATAAACTAGGATAGGTCTTGCCTGGTTTTTTTGTAAGACAGGCGCGTTGAAACTGTGCCGATAGTTGTATAATCATAATATAATTTGATATTACTCTATCTGGCAATAAGACATGTATAATTGCAACCTGAGATAAAAAGTGTAAATAACAGTCGCCGTGATCGTAAAGCGATAATCGGGGATTGTTGCATGAGGCGAAGGTTCTTGGCGAACATCTAGCAATCATAAAAATGGTAAAAGCTTCTAACGAATTCCAAACAAAGAAATATTATTATGAGAGGTTCGTCTATAATACAGAATCTTGAATAAGGATGATTATTAAATAAGTAATTTTCAATTCAAGACAACTACATGTATAGTAGTTGAAATACTATCGAATAATGCCCTTAAGATATATAGTTAAGATTATTTTTTATAAAGTACTCTGCAGATTAGTATAATAATAAAACTTTAATGTGGTTAACAATAATTTAATTGCAAAAATTAACGTTCGTGTATATGCATTTTTTGTCTTATATACTTGCTACTTTATCACTACGATTTATCACAACGATTTTAGGCAATATGTTTATTCTTTTCTTCAACGGAATTGTACTTTCTGTATATTTATAATTAACATATACTTTTGATCAAATGTTTATAGACAAACACACATACATGATCAAACTTGTTCATCTATGCAATGTCAAGCAATATGGTAAAATGCTTGATTTTGATTCGTTGTAGAAATTATTTCTTAAAACTTAATTTTTGCTTGATATTCTTAACAATATAAAGTTTTATGTATATATATATTTAATATTTGCATCATTGTTACATGTTTTATAATCTCTGAAAACATGAATAGCACAGTCTTGAAAATTAAAATAAGATTCTGTTTATCGTAGGAATTAGATATTGTGTAGATTTCACATTTTATTCTTTAGTTATTTTTAATGTTTTCATTGTAACTTAGTTTTTAAAAGATATCACCTTTATGATATTGCCTCATATTAAATTTTAAGTATCAAAATATGCTTAATTGTAAAAGTGGACATATTTAGATTAATAAAAGAGAAGTTTCAAAACGTTTGATAATTTATCGAGTGAAATAACATGCAGTTGCTACATAACAACTAATATATATGCAGTAAAAGGCAATATTAATCCTTCATTTGCATTAATGTATTATATAAAATATTCAATAACTGTTTAAAATACTTACTTCACATAATAATTTTAAAATAGAATCACGTATTTTCAGTGATGGTAAAGATCGATCTGGCATTGGTGATAACCAATCGGTAAGAACTGAGAGAACATTATGTTCTAGAAATGCTAATTGCAAATCATGCTTTTTTAATTGAGATAATACTTTCGGTAACATTGCAATTTTATTTTTTGCTGGTTTATTTAGTTCGTTTAACTTTCTATCTTCTTCATAAGCATTTTTCATATCCATTAATAATTGAGCAATTATATCATCATTATCATTAATAATATCAATATCTTTTCGTTTACGTCTTCGAGATTGTTCTTCTTTTTTCTTTGCTAGCATACGATCAAAATCGGACATAGAATCGTCACTGTAAAAAATATGAAAAAGTAATAATTCGGGTTTATAGCAATCCTAATGAGCATTAATGTATAATATTATATTGTCAAAATACAATGGATAATATAAATTGTAAAATAAGTAGGATAAATAAATGTTTAACATTATATATACTTCATTATAGAAAGATTTGGAAAAATATTATATTTATTATTTGAATATATTTTTATAAAATATTATTTTTTAATACGTTAAATAAAAAGTTTTTTGATTGATAATTCTATTTTAGATTAAGATGCCTCTTATATAACAATAGCAACATGTATTAAATAACTAATATAAATATATTAAACGCTCTTCAACCTAGATTCTACAAAATGTTTTCTTACCACATATTGACATATTTTAAATCATCTAAGAATGTCTCACATAATTTCTAAGGGAAAGATAATTAATAATGCACTTTTACACAGTGTATAATTCAGAATAATAAAAGATATATATTCGAATTTCCGACAGAATTTCAACTATCACTTGATAATATTATTTTCTGTTCGGGCTTTCTGTTTATTGCAACTCGAAAATACGACCATTGTCAATATGACCATTGCAAGGCGCGTGTCTTAAAATTAACAGACAATCTTTTCTAAGAACTCACGTGCCATTGCGAAACTTCATACGATTTGTTTTCATACCAAATAGATGCATATTTTGAAAAGTGTAAACATTAAACCAAGCCATACGACGGTCCAGCGATTCGACGCATGGTCGGCCACCACTTTGACGTCTTCACCAGCTAAAAAAGCGTCGACACTAGCAGAAAAGGGTACTAATGAGAGCTGAATAATTAACTATTAATCAATCACCGAAAATTTTCACTCTCATGGATGAACAATAAAAATCCGTCCTTGCGAGAAATGGGGTGAAAGCTTTAATCGCACCGCTTAAAAACCTGTAGAATCTTCTTGAATCGTTAGAAATCTATATATTTTTGAAATCTCTCAATACAAATTTGTATAAAGTGAATAGTTTCTCAGAGACTTAGTGGCCGGAATAAAAAATAAGAAGGTTCAAATTCACGCTGATAGAGAAATAAGTGGATTGTGCTACGTGTTAGATCGATTGAAACACGAAAGGCAGCCGCCAACATTAAATCGCCCTGTACATAATGATCTTGCGAGCAAACATGAGCAGTGTATTCAAGGAGGCTGCAGCAGGCGCGCAATCAGTTGGCCGTTGTATAAACCTGTATCTGATTCGACACCAATTTCCAATAAGCAGAGAGAACGACTCACAGATAATACCTGTTGATCTATTTACACCTGAATATTGCAGTTGTGCGGACTAGAACGACATAATTTATAAATACTTAATACCGCTGCAAGCATCATGATATTCAATTTACGCCTAAATATTTATTATTATAAATAAACTCTGAAACAAATTAATGTAAACAATGTGATCAAAACTTTATTTGACTACCGAACAATAGACTATTTCTTTACCACAAAATTTTAATAAAATATTTGAAAAATAATCAATAGTACGTCATGGTTATGAGTAAATACATGACCAATTAATACATATCATTGTATAATAAATATAATATATAGAATATTATGAGCATTATCAGCAAAGGTATATGTAAAATTAAAATTGTAAGTGGTTTAATTGTTTAATTGTGCACTTTTTTCCAACATTATAAAAGGATTAAAAAGCTAAGAATAATAATTATAAAAAATTGGAAGGTTCGTTGCTATTTAATTATTTATAGCTATTTATAAGATGATATTCAGAAAGGATCATAGTTTTAATAAAATATTCAAATAGATATGATGCCGTAATCTAGCATATCAACAGAATAAGATATTGTATTCCGGAATTCATCCGAGTGTCAACTCTCCCCAAGATGTTAACGGGGAGAGGCGAATAATGGAAATGACAGCAGGTATCGAAAGAAAGTTCACGAAATATGCAAGTATAACAGCATTTATTAAAAATAACAAGCAAAATATAATATTGAAATTTAGTTGTATTTATTATGCTATCTTTATACTAAGTTGTAAATTAAAACGTCTTTATACTAATTATAAATTAAATGTTGTGAAATTTTAAGGGAAAATTGTAGCTTGATGAATTAATGAATGAACGAACTACTTTCCTGTTATTTCGGTGAACTAGTAACAATAGTAGCGGTGACGGTTAATTGTAAGTTGAACCTGCATTTTCTTTCTGATTGACTTTCCCTGTTATTATGTATGGAGGTGGAAACTTATTGACTGCTTAGAAGTACGGCGATCCTTGCTAATTGATATATGCGTTTCGCAGCGGTTCTTGATATCCCTTCGTCATATGCCGTCAAGTTTATTTATACAAAGTTTGACTGTTATAATTAATTCGGTTGCTTCCTTTGTTGCGAGTTTTAAGCTGAAGGACACATTGACAAATTTAATATCACGCAAGTCAAAGTACAAGACCTTTTAGACTGAATGGAAATAACTCTGAAAACATGTAGCAGCAGTCAGTCGTAAGTTGAACGTACATCGAATATTACTTCTCTCTCTTTAATGACCATTTACAATTGTGTTTACTTGTACTGCGCCTCGAAAGATTTCGACAATGGTCAATATGACCATCACGTGTCTTGGAATACGAGCCTAGTAAAAACAATCGACAGGATCTTCCAAAAATAAACAGATTAGTTACTATACTTCGTTATATTTTCTTAACGAACCGACACCATTTGGAATTCATGAAAAGACTAGCGAAGTTTCGGACGTTGAAGGAAACTGCGTAGCCCGCGACCCGACGTCTCGAAGGCTGCCACCAGTTTATCTCCGGCACTTTACCCTTCTCCTGTAAAAAGGCGTTGACACTTTTGGCTAGAGCTCCAATGACAACAGAAAATTAGTTTTCAATAATCAATAAATCTTCCGACCCTGACTGAAATGTAAGATGACCATCCCTACTCAAGGAGCGAGGTGAAGATATCAAACCTAATTAGCAAGTGCGCTGCGCTTTAGAATTCTCAGAGATCATGGTCTCAAAAAGTCTCCAACTGCAAATTACATTAGTCTTACAATCAAATTAGAGATTCTCAAACAGCAGTGTTCGGCATCATCAGGAGAGAAACGCAAACCTACGGCAAGTAGCGATACGTTCAAATAATTTACTGGACAAGAGCTTCCGCTGCGTTTAACACATAATTCAATGGCACTTGGGAGTCTGTTATATTTGCCAATAAATAATTAAACAAACTGTAAGACTAACAGGTTTTGTAAAAAATTTTAACTTCAGTCAAAACAAGTAAATGCCAATAAAGCCATTAATAATCAATGACTCAAGGCCTTGTAAAACTCCTTAACTCAAATCACAGCAAGCAAAGGGTAAATAAAATCATTAATGATTAATATCAATAATTATACAAGAATAATTATAGCATAAACCGATTAATAAAACACTGCAAAGCATATTTCACACAAAATAAAACCGCATTGTATTTCTTTAACAAATTTTTTCTCATTTCTATAACACTATTTTACAGTATTACATTCGATCTCTCCGACTTCGTTTTCTTTCTACCCTGCCATCACTTCTTTTCCACTATCGGCCTCAGCCCCACACCATCTTGGGGGGAGCTCAGCATCAGTTAAGTTCCCGAACAACATTCTTGAACTGATGATAACCAATCTAGTTTGACAGTAATGGTGCTCAATATAATCAAAAAGTATTTGTTATGTATTTTCGAGAAAATGAATATTAAGAAAAAATGCAGTGCTAAGGAGCGCTTTTTCTGTAAAAATATATACTTTATAATCTCAAATACACTTTTTCTAAAGTTATTTATTCAAAAGTTTTCGATATACTCAAAAAGTAAAATTGAGACTGCTATTATTCAGGCCTTTTTGAAATATCGAAAACTGCTTTTATAATATATATATATATATAAATTATATAGCGTTAAGCGTTATAGATGGTTATAACAAAAACGGATATACATTCTATTGCATCTATGTAATATCATGATCGTTCATACTTTAATCACCTTCACGAATATTAAGCAAATTGATATTTTAATCAATAATCCAATATACAAATAATTTTTGTCATAGCAATAAATATATGGAACGATAAAAACCTTGAGGGTTAATACTTTAACATTCAATGTTTAGGCCTAAATGAATGAATGTCACATTAATATTAATATCCATTAAATTATGTATTAAATTTATATATTAAATTAATATCCAAAAAAACAACAATAATTCTCTGAGCAAAAACAACGTTCAAATGTGTATTATATATCTCAAATCTTGATAAATCCAATGGTAGTATGGTAAGAGGCAGTAATATAATAGATCAGCAGAATGAAGCATATTAGGTTTTAATTATCTGTGACGAAAGTATAATTAGTTTAATAATATTAATTATAAAAGAAAAATTTTGTTCTATTTTTACAATGTAGAAATAGTTTAAGATTCGATAAGAACTATTCTAGAAATTAATTTGTTTTTTAAATTATATACATAACCGATACGATAATATCTATCTTAAGAAGTTATTTAATTCTTTTTAAAATATAAATTTTTTTACTCTTAAACCCATTTAAAAAATTGACTTCAAAATAATTACATATCATAGAAGATATTTGTAAATAAAAATCTAATGATTTTTTGTTATTGCATATAGCAATTAAGCAAATTAATCGCATAATTAATAATACAAATGTTATAATAAATAATTATTAATAATAAATTATGTAAATTATAAACAATCTCAAACCAACAATATTTTCAATAATTCATTCCATCTGTTCGAAAATCCGTATAATAAACTAACCATGGCGCTGTCGCTGTGTAATTTGACCATCGGTGTTTACGACTATGAAAGTACGTTACAAAAGTAAAGATCAAAAGAACGTGTAGAAGACTAAACAGTAGTTGCTAGAAAGATCGACAACGATATTGCACACGTGGTCGAATCTACGAGAAATTATAGAAGTAAGCGAATGTGTAATTACAGCTGCCGCCACTTGACCCCGGCTTGACAAAAGAAGACGACTTTACGGCTTTCACTCTCAGCCTGCGCCTCGATGTGACTGCAGGCGGGAAAAGGCCCGCCTATCCGTCTAAAATAAACAAGGGACAAAGTACTCAGTGCACCAAAACAATTAGTGTTATAAAGTGTCGATCGCGGGACCAATGGGAAAAATCGAGTGAATTAGTTTCAAAGGGGCGGCAAAAAGTCCTGATGAGAAATAAAAATGCAAAGTGACGCTCTCCGTGACGTCAGTGGAATTTTGGTCTTCAATTAACGTACAATCTTCACTTGAGAATCCTGACAGAAACATCAACAAGGCAACGAAGATTGGTTAAGCGCCGCCGTGTATGATTTCGAAGTAAACGCACTCCCTACAGCTGAAGTGAGGCAACCATTCATCAAAGACGTAGGTAAAGGGAAATGTTGAAGCCTTATCAGGGAACCTACCCTCTTCCGTTCATTAAAGACGTCGTTAAAGGGAACTGCTGAAGCCTTGTCAAGGAAGCTACCTCCTCCCGCGCACCCGCGCCTGATCCGTGAACTGCTGTAATCCGTTCGCTAGGGGCAAGGTCAAGCACCATCTTGGAACTACTTACGCAGTACTATATATAAACATAATAATATAAACAACTAATAATATAAACATATTTAAATATGCTCGATAAATATCTGAATTATGATATATAATGTTCATATAATATCACTTCTAGGCTTATTCATATAATATTTTAAAAATAATTCTAAATTTAAATTTCTGAAAATTTAGAACTTTTCCTAAACTTAAAAATATGTAAAATAATTTAAATAAATAACATAAATTTACACCTTTTTATTTAATAATCGAATTTCATATCTGTAATTTATTACTGTGTTCATATTTATTATAATTATAATATATAATTCGTATTATAATATAATTATAATACGAAGTTGTTTGAAATTCCATTTGAATTTCGAGTTTCTCTTACGTTGTACCTCACCATTAAAAAATACGGTAAAAATTCAAGCGTGCTTTTGGTCTTTAAATGAGTTCCAAGCACATTAGACTTATATTAGAATATTTGAGTGTTGCCTTGCTGTCAACACATGAGTTTTTTACGACTTTTTTACGTCAATCCTAATTATTGCAGTATAGTGTTGTACAGTAATAAACTGTGATCCAGTCACCCAAACTTCTTACTCCCAATGACACGGAAGATAACGATACCTCCAAAAAAGTAACATAAATTAGACCGTTTTGAGATATCCTATACCTAGCTCTTGTTGGCTCAGCTTTACCTGTTCCGACGGCCTACTGATAGGGAATTCACCTCCTGTTAATTTTGATTTATGAGAGATATGGCTGTTACACCTTTTATATCTTGAAGTATATCTCTTGTTAGTATTTTGATCTGTCAGCCCACTTTTGACTCTCTGTGGGGTTGAGTGATAACTTATTATTTTCCTTACAGTTTTGATTGGTGCTCTTCTCAAGTATGGTGACTTCTCCGTTTTACTAATTATTTGTTTATTTTAAACCCTTTTGTAACCAAGTGCCGAACGGAGGGCCTATCCTTATAGTCACCAGAGAATACGGGTACTACTGTTTCAGGCATACTGGACGAATATTGGTGATGGATTCCTGCTCTTTTTTCACTTTGACACTGTGGCTTATTTGTCATATCACTATCTATCAACTTCCTTTCCATTTTTTTGAGTAACATTTTTGAATGCAAATATTGCTTTCGTTCTTGATTAAAGGTATCTTTCATCAGATAGTCATGATTATCCAGGATGTCAGGCCAAGTTAATAACATCTTTTCCTGGTCCTTGAAAAACTCGTCATGCAGCTCTTGCAAACCCTCTATTGCTTCTGTGATTTGATAAAGGCCTTCAATTTTGTACATCTCAGCGGTTTCCTCCATATCTTTCATGTTTTGAGTTTGATAGATAGCCCAGCACTCACTGTCTCTGCTGGAGTTCCAGTACTATGGCATACATTTCCACTTTTTGTCCTTGTCATCGTGACTGTTTTATTAGTAAACCTTTAATTCAAAATTTTATGTAACCCTTTATACTTTTATAAACACTAAATCGTTTTATGCAAACTCTTTTATTTTCAATGTACTACCATATTAATTGCATAAAGTACTAATATTCTGTTTACTTCAAATAATTTTTGTAATTGTTATATTCATTTCAATATACTACACTATCAATTGCATAAACTAATACTTTCATTTTAAATATTTGCTTTCAAACTGTTCAAGATTCCGACCGACCCTCGGATCTTTCTCAGCCTTATCAAATTGGTCACGACGTAATATAAATTATAATTGATTTGGAAACTAATTTATATTACTCGACCGCCTAATATTTATATAGCCATCGTTACGTTATGCTTTAAAAAGGCGCCTTTTTGACCGGATGTATAAAAAATACATCCTTGCCTCAGTTTTTCTGTTCTTAATCTTTTCTCGAAAATATCACTCTCGCGATAACAAGACTCGAGCAAGAAGTTTTGTTATAACTACAATGAGCGCGACTATGGGCCCTAAAAGCATTAGACCCATGCTGTGCGCGCTCTCCGTTGCTTTCTAACCTATACTTCGACTGACCTACCATGATGTATAGGAACAAGAATATTTATGATATTGACAACAAAAAACAACACGGCGTATAATGTATTTATCTTTCTAAACTCCGAGTACAAAACCGTTAAAGAAGTATCTCGTTACTCGACCAACGGCTCGGACTTCTTGTAAGTCGCTAAGATCAACAATAAATAAACATATCTTGGACCGCTCGTTTAAGCCACTTGCGCTGTCTCTTATTACTTGATTGTACATTTCGTAAGAGTCCTACAAAGAAAGTTTACTTTATTATCGTGGGAACACGTGCAACTTTATCTCGAGAAAACGTGCAACCTTCACCCCACTCCTTGGCGACACAAGGGTGCTTTATCTAAAGTATGGTACCACCTACTTACTACAATTCACCAATAACAGAATAAAAACAACATTATTACTGTTCGGGCGTAACCCCGAGTGTGAAATTTCAGATAGTGGAAAGGGTGAGATAGCAGGGAGAAAAATAAAAAAAGGTTAACTGATGTACTTCGGATAACGCAGAAACAAATAATGATTTATTGAATTTATAAAAAAAGACGATTGAAAACGCACGCAGTGTTATACAGAATAAATAAAGCAAGGAACGGTAAAACGAGGTGA
>JAPYYT010002199.1:0-19777 GCA_030522565.1 Ceratosolen corneri | reverse complement strand
CCACCCCCTCCCCCACCCTCGCCCACCACCGCCCCCATCCGAATTCCCGTTCGGAGTTTGGAAAAAGCCGGAAGAATGCGAGGCCGTTGGACGCAGAGCGCGCCCCATGAGCATTGGAATCGCGCATTCGTCCGGGCCGGAACAAAGTGGAGCGGATATTGAAATATGTTTTCGACGACTGTCATAGAGAGTCGGCCAATACTCCCGCGAGCCCAGGCCGGCCGCGCGCATGCGTGTAAACAAATCCGCGGATGCCTTATTTTTATTCGCGGCTCGTGTGTGTGCGTGGGTACATGTGCACGTGCTTAGTGAGCGATCACAGAGGAAATCCTCGTCCCGGGTGTGGGTGGTGCCGCCGATCCCGGCAGCGGCTCGAAAAGTCAACGTGACTGTGGACCGATACATTACAAAGTAACAAAGATTTCTTTGGAAAGAGCTGTTAAAATGGGGAAAAAAAAAAGAGAGAAAAAAACGTCGAGTGCTGCTGTAAATGCAGTCAAATTGAATCTGCTTTTGGTGCCATATGTGCCCTTTATTGCATGCTTGTAACTCGCTCCCTCCCCCACCCCCCACCCCACCCCACCCCCGCTCTCTCGCTCTCTTCAACGCAGAAATTATTACTGTCAAAGAGCGCCATAATAAAAGAGCAAGCATTTTAATGCCCGTTTTTCATGTTTGGACTTTAAAAATTTTATTTAATAACATCGATTTTATAAGTTTAATTATCGTTGAGTAGGTCATGAAGTTGGCGCGAGGGAAGCTTAAAGCCACGTGATTACTTTTGGCATGAAATTTAAGAGTTTATTAAAAATAATGTGTCCCCAGACTTTGTGAAATTTTATTCACTATATTATTTTAGATAGATGACGTTTTTTCTCATATCAATGTTCAGAATGCATTCCAACTTTGTACTTTTGATCTACTAGTTCAGCAATTGTGAAAGATTAATTAATGAAGTACTTAGTCATTTGAATGGAATCGCTCGTGTCGACATTTTGTAACACACAATATTAACATTTTCAAATACACTTTAATCCCTATAACCTCTTTTAATCTGTCAAAACGCATTTATCAAACTATTTGATAAATTTTAATAAACACACTTCGTAATCATCATCTCTAAAATGGCCGATTTAACATTGATAATTTTATTAAAACTCCGGCTAATATTCATTTATTCATACGAATGTTTATAATATAATAGTGCCAGCACTATTACGCTATATTATCGTATTTGGAGAAGTGTATCGTTTAATTAGATTTTACGTATTGTTGGTGATACAATTCTATTGAGTTGTTGACGTTTGATTTCTTCACCGATGCTAAAATATCGTATATTAAACCGATTATTAGAAAAATTTACTTTAAATCGTCGAACTTCTAATTCTATAAAATGATTGATTAAGTACTAATGAATTTTTCTATGCCTTTTCAAATCAATTACGACAATTCACCCCCCACCTCCCGCCCCCCTTTTTTTATAAAGCAAATAGATTTATTTGCAAAATTAGATTTAACATCTTTTAAATACTGCATGATAAACTCTTTAATTCAATTAATCATGGAAAACATTTGAATAAAAAGTCGTATAGAAATGCTATTATTTTAATGCCAGTATAAATTGGTTTAAAAACAAAAAAAAAACAAAAAAAAAAAATACTCCGTATTGCGTGGTAATTTCGTTTCATTACAGAAATAAGTAGAAATTTTAATTAACATTTTTACAAATTTTTTTTTTTACACAAAATTCTAAAATGTGAAGATTTTTTTTAATAAAGTTTTTAAGAAAATTTTCAAGCGACATAATGATAGGCAACTATGATATTTTATATCATTTTGAAATGTTAAATACGGATGTAAACGTTGGCATGTAAACGTAATTATTTAATGTGTTTGTAATTATTACTACAAATCATTGCACTGAAATTCATTATAATAGGCAAAAATTTATTGAAAATTATTGATTTCCTACATAAGTAATTAAACTGTCCATTGTACAATAAATGTGTGTATCATTAATGCTCGAAAAATGCTCGTTTAGTGTAGTAACCAAATTAGTCAAATATTAATTGGATATTTGATGTAAAAGTCTCCTAGTTGCGAACGTAACAATTTTGAACGTTTCCCTATTAAAAGGGAAAAATAAAAAAAAAAATACATAATGCATAGAGGTATCCAACTCGATAGCCGTCAAGGAATAAAAAACTAATATTGATAATCATAAGTTGGCCAGTGAATCATAATCAATTTATTTAAAGTGCAATGTGAATTTCGTAATTTTCAACAACTTTTTTAACAGAGTAATGTTAAATAATGGAATTCCATGAAAACGTTAGCATTGCCGTAAGCAATGAGATTTATATGATTCGTGCGTACGTCGAAGATACATAACCCGACTAGTAGTGTGGTAGTGGTGGTGGTGGTGGTGGTGGTGGTATTAAAATTAAAAGTGTGCCGTTGTTATGATGGGAGGGTTAATATTCATAAAAACTAGATACAACTACTGAAAATGGATTAGACGACAAATAAATTAAACTAGTGTTTCATGCTATGCATTTCAGACATAAGAAGACCCATTAATGTTAACGTTATAAAAAGTTTCCATTGATTGAGGGTTATTGGAGGCAGGAGAGTGGGTGGGAGGAGGGAAGTGGGGATAGATTATAAACATAGACGGATTGGCAGATAAACATAGCGGCTGAAGTGGGTGCGTGGGGATGTCGGGATCGGGGGGTTGGGTATGGGAGGCTGGTTGCTGGAGCGCGGGAGAGGTGAGGAGGAGGAGGAGGAGGAGGAGGAGGACTAGCGAAGAGAAAGAGAGAGAGATGCACGCAAAGAATTAGCAGGGCAGGGCGAGTTAGCGTGTTGCAGCGTTGAGTTTCAGGGTTAATTGGCTTACGCGCATTCGCGCGTGTTCGGCGAGAGAGCGATAAGAGAGAGAGAGAGAGAGAGAGAGAGAGAGAGAGAGAGAGAGAGTGGCACCGGGCGTGTGCGCTCGTATGCTTGTGTGCGTCATTGAGAGAGAGTGAGAGAGCAGGTGCGTAGGATGAAGCGGCGCTCGTTGCGCAATTGCTTGGGCTACAATCAAGGCATATAATACAGTGTGTAAGAGCAGAGTAATATTGAAAAGTGGAGAGAAGCAAGAAAAGTAAAAGCGCCGTGGACAGCGACGATAATGAAGATGGCTGGTAGCCTACCTTGGTCGAATACAAGGCAGCGGGTGGTCTTGGCAGCGAGCCCCGGGGGCAGAGCGAACCTGTAGGCCGGGTTAAGCGACATCAGCCCAAGACCCAACGCCTCCGCGCCGCATCGGCCCCCGAACACATTCCCCACTAAAATCACCCACATAACACAGCTTATCAGTCATCGTCACCTTTATTACATACAATTTGGGATTTTTTTTTTTTTTTTTTCCTCCTCCTCTCGTTTCATTCATCATTCTCTTAAAGTTATGGCTAGTTATGCTAGGTATTGAGAGGACGAGTCAGCGAAGTCGCGACTACATTGCCAACGCGTACGATAACCAGAACTTGAAAAATTTGCTTGACAGGCGGCGGCGCTCTCATGTAAGTAGCTAAATATGGTTAAACTGCAAAATACATGTTTACACGAAGGAAGTTTTTTTTTCCTCCTTTCTTGCGTTTGTTGTTTGCTTGTCTTTAGACCGAAATGCCGAGCGGACGCGTTCTGGGAATATAAAAATAATTTGACGTTGATATTATTGTAGAGCGGCAAGGGAAATGCTTACAGAACAAATAGGTGTAAAGTTCGGTTAAGTAGCGTAAGAGTGAGACATTGTGCCTCTTAACTTACTAATCACGGTCAGCAACTTCGCTAACATCTCCCTCAGTTTTAACAACTACGATAAAGGGATAAGTTTTTCTTTTCTTTTTCTTCTTCTTTTTTTTTTTTTTTAACAAACTAAGGGACCGACTCTGCAATACACGAAAAAAAAACTATGACGTAAAGCACATACATTACATGAAAGGGTAAAAATGTAAGAAACGAGAATGCACAAATGAAAGAGGCAGTATTTCTGACAATAGAGACGATGCCTTCAGGTGGCAACAAAGTTTACAATATTTCGTATAATGTAGCTCATTATTTATTAATTATAATCTCGTTGGGAAGATTAAATGACGGTGGAGTGGAACGAAAGAAACACCGAGTCAGTGGGTGGGTGGGTGTGTGTTGGTGTGTTGGTGTGTGTGTGTGTTTCCGAGAGCCAGCGCGTGTGTCGGAGAGACAGAGAGAGAGAGTGACAGTGAGAGAGGGGAGAGGGGTGGTGGTGGAGGAGAGAAGTAAAAGAAGAGTTGGCGAGTTGCAAATAGACACACGCGTGCGGGATTACGAAGGGGATCAAATGTTCACGTGACAACGGTTATCTCGCATCATATCGAAGTTTCTTTTTCATGCCGCCGCCGCCGCCACTCGGACCTCGGGCTTTATTATGATCCCATATAGATATCGTCATACTGTCATTACACGGCCTGACTTCCCGTCAGCGGCTGACTTTATTGCTTTTTAGCGAACGCGACGCGCACGTGCCGGACGCTAACCTGCGGCGTCGCATCTCTCTCTTACTTCTCTTCCCTCTCGCTTCATCGTATCTGCCTCGCGTGTCTGTTTAACTGTTTGTTTACGTGTGCCACGCTCGCCCTTTACGTGTACGAGCACAAATTGTTTTTTGCCCGCTGGTAGGAAGGCTTTTGAGATTATTTGATTTTTTTGATTAGATAAGACACCGCTTGGAGAGCCTCTGATGAACTTTGTTTTGAAGGGTCAAGGGAGAGTATATTTAAGATACTCGGGCCTTTTCACGACTGTCCTGCGATTTATTAAAATAGCGGTAATAATTATGTGCTCTAGCTACGGGGGATCGCATACTGCCAATATTTACATTGTTCATTCGGAATTTATAATATTAGAATGCGAGGGTAATAAGTTTTCTCGTATGAATTATTGATTCGCTTGGCCGACTTTGGCAGAATATTACTTGGACCGGACACTTTTCGGCATCGGAAAATTATCCTCATAACTTCTCCCCGCGATCATTAATGCTTGATTGTTCATGTTGTTAAGGAATCTTTCGTGCTCTGCTTTTTGGATTTTGAATTCTTTTTGCATTATGCAATTGGCAATTACGAGCATGAGTAAGAAGGCACACTTGTAAAGCTAATCTTTGTAATAGTCGAAACATTGGCCCATACACAGCAATCCAATACATCCTCCTCCACTTCATATATATATAAATAACTGTACATCCATTTTTCAATCGATAATTTCATAACGAATTTCATTAAAAATTTGATAAGCAATATGTGGAGTAAAATTATTTGTAAACGTATACATTATAAAAAGTTTCGATGTATGATGAATAATTTATCATTAACAAGAATATGCAGACCAGTGTAGTCGTAATTGAAGTCGACAAATTCGTAATTAATCAAAAGCATCATAATAAATCATATATCGTAAGAAAATATGTTAATCCACGCATAGCAGAGTCGTGACAAAAGGGGTTAAATTAATTCGGATTTCCTTTATTGACATTACTTTGTGCGCTAACAATCTATTTTCAAAAAGAAAGCCATACTATAGTATCTCTTATATTCCATATATAAATATATTTAAATTTAAAAATGCCTGCGAAAGAACACAATTTTCATCGGATCGTTACTTAATTTGCAAAATGGCGAAGAAATAAAAATGTTTAAACATCTTGAATTGGAAGTAAGTGCAATTGAGCAAGAGTTACCGAGTATCTGGATAGATAATCGATTGAAACGGAGCATTAAAGCCAATATTGAGAGGAGTGTTGGATTTTATTGTGTGTGGGGGGGGGAGGGGAAAGACTGCGATGAATAGTTGGTGGAGCATGTACGTTCTCTTAGATGGAAAAAAAAGGAAGAAAAAAAGACGTAGCAATACTTGCTTTTATTTAAGCTCCACCTAGACCATTTATTCGGAATATCTCGCAATAACGGAGAATCAGAATTTCAATTGAATCATGAGATTAATCGTTTTCTGCGCCACTGCGTGCACTAATTTTGGTAATGTAGCATAGGCATCAAATATTGAAGCGGAGCGCTTTAAAGTCCGGCACTCTGTCGTATAAAGGGCATCGTGAATTAAACTTGAAAGCTTGGGAAATACACGAGCAAGTTGCCTGCCGATCGATCGACGCAAAGAAACGAACGAAACGACGAATCCTTCTTCCGCCAAATCACTAAATCAATAATAACCTCATCGAGCATTGCCAGCACGGCCGCTTCCTCGTGAGCACAATTTCAAACTATTCAATTAGTCCGCAAATGTACTTTACATGTAGAATTTTTAATGCATGTCCCGGTTACATGCGTCTGCCATTACGAATAATAAACAACGAAGATTAAGATATTAAAATGCCAACGATCGAACTTATTTGCAGAGCAGCCAGCGGTCACATTTACGACACCACTTGCTTTTGCACTGGAAAAATCTCTCGATTCCCAACCCATTGGCTTTGCATTCCCCTGAAAAACTCGCATCAATTGGTAAACCCATCGCCCCATAGTCCCTCCCTCTCTCTCTCTCACCTCCAAACTTGGCTCGCTTATAAGCGCCGAGGCACGGCGAAAATAATATACGATAGGCAGCTTGATTGACACGCCCGAAGCGAGATTGAAGTCAAACTCGGTCGGCGCCTGCGACAGCCTCCGCTCCTGACTTTGTCAATTCCGATGCCCGTGCGAGGGCCGCGTCCGAGAGCCCAGCGCCACTGTCACTAAAGCACTTCATGCTAATTAGCAGCGGCTCATGCTACCCGAGATCGTGATTTTCCTGATAATCGGGAATTACACGCTGGCCGGGCGGCCCCGTTAATTGCTCACTTGGCCGCTCGATTTCTCCGGGCGAGGCCACGAGCGGAGCCAAGAGCGGAGCCAAGAGCGGAGCCAAGAGCGGAGCCAAGAGCGGAGCCAGGAGCGAGGGACACTGGTGGCAACCGAGCACGAGGGTACAAAAAGGAGTCGCGGCGCCGAGCGAAGTATGGCCGGCCGATGAATTATTCAAAGTGTCTCGATACTCTCTCCTTAGACGGATGCCTCGAGCTCCCCCCGGCCCCCGGTCACAACCACCGCCGCCAACCCATCTGCCGTTTTTGCCGGCGGCTCGGTCGGTCGACGGGTCCGTCGCGAGGTTTTTTGCCGCTCGGATTAAGATCGCACAGGTGCGGCCATCTACGGGCGATCGGTCGAGTGCCGCACGGACGCGCCACGCGCATCCCACCCACCCCCCTCAACTCCCTCAACCCCCTCAACACCCGCCCGCCCGCCCGTCCGCGATTTAGTGCTGCCCGGGGGCTGTAAACATTTCCAGGGCATTTTTACCCCGAGGGCAGTGGCTGCGCGCGGACGGCGGGCGAAAAAGTTTCACGGCGGCGAAGGGGGTGGGAGGTCGGGTGGGGGGGCTGAGCCGTCGCGCGAGTCTCATATTTTATTTATCGCTCGGCTCGCGACGACGTTTCAATCCCCGCTCGCTCGCACTTTTTACCGCCGTCTTAACCGCTTCTTGCGCTTAAGCTCGGGACAAGGCGGCGCGGCCGAGAGGATAGGATACGGTAGTTTGGGCTCGAGGCTCGGCTCCCTTGCTCCATTCCTCAGCGCCTCCGCGTTGAATTATCTTGTAATCCGCGTGGGAAAGGCGTGAGGCGCGATTTTTTTTTAAGGGGCGCGATGATGGACTTTGGTGGCGAGCCGGGAGGATGGGGGGGGGTGCCCGTGATTAGCGTGGAGCTAAGGCACTTTGGTGCACTTGGCGGGATGATGTCGAGGTGATATGGGATTTGCAGAGGCGAGAGGACAGTTGAGTTGAGATTGTGCGTTGTGGATGAGAATTGAAAGGAAGCTATGCTAGGAAGGAAGTTAGGTGGATATTCGTAATGGCGTGTGTGCAATGCGGGATAGCCGTCGGTTTGGCGAAAATGGCTTTTGAGTGGGAGCACGCAGAGCAGGATCTTCAGAGTTTTTTTATGCAAAATAACAAAATAAAATTATTTTGTATGAAACTGATGTGGATTCGATGGATGAAGGCAAACTTTGTTAAAAAATTGGATTTCCTTTTTCCAGCCTCCACGGAAGATGTACAATTTTCATTTATGCTAATGGGCTTCGGTGTAAGCTTCAAAGTGCATTTGAGCAACTTTTAGATAATTTTAAAAATAAAACACACACGGTGTTTGAGGGATATTTATTGTAAGAAACTTAATATATTTGCTAAGCCTTCGGTATCTTCCACAATAAAGTGTAGGGAATTTTTCATTTGTAGGGCGTGTGTCATATAATATTTATATAAATTTAACTTTAAATTTTGGTAAAAATCGATAATTAATTAAAGCCTTTTTCATTTGCACAAATGGTTGCTTGTAATTACAAAATTCATGAAAAACAAAATTGCTTTTTTCCGAAAGTCTGTAGTATTCATTTTATATTGATAATCGACTACTCATTTTTTTTTCTTTTTTTTTTTTCTTTTTTTAATCAAATGATTATATGAAATTTAGTTATATGCAGGCGCGTGCGTGCGAGCGCGTTAAATTACATTAAACATAAAATGAAAGCGAATATGTAATTTTTACTTTTATAATTCAAATTAAATATTCTCTATTCATTTTTATAATAATTCCGTGTATTGGAGATATCGTCTTTCATTTTATCTAAAAATAAGCAATGTCTGCTATCTTTGAAAAAGTTAAATATATATGTGTCATGCTTGAACTCTTCCTTCTCTATTACGAAAATGACTATTACGACTATAATTGAGACGAAGCTTTCAATGTATACAATCATTCCTCACTAGATAGGTACAATGGTAAAAATAAAGGGAAAAAATAAATTAAATTATATTTAATTTATTGTGTAGGTGATAATTGATAGTTAATTAACAAAATACCTTCGTAAACGTAATGATTAAATTTTTTGTATCTTATATAATTATCATAAAATAATATTATAAAGTTCTTGGTAAAAATGACTCGGTATTCCAAAGAAAGAAAAAATCCATTTACAATAGAAACTTGAAATCAATCGCCCATCAAATACTTAACGTATCTCAATTGCAGTAAAATTATGAAATTCATAACATGTGTTAGAAATATTTGCAGCCGATATACTGGATAATTGAATTCGTATCAATTGCATATTAAACTACGAATTCACGATTCTCTATTGAAAAATAAATAGGGAATATTAATTTATTATCATTCACTACTCAACTATAATTATTGACAACTAAATTCAAAAGATACAATGTTAATGTAGTATACAACATTTTTTAAATGTATAAAGGTGTTTTGAATATATATATATATAAAGGTGATATGAAGTAAAGATTGTATAATACGACATATATGTAATATCCATAGTTACAACGTTGAAAAAAATAAATTTCTCTCCTACCGATCTTTTATTTATAATTAGTGTTCTTTTTATTAGTAAAGTGAAACATTTATTACCGGATAGCGAAGAAGCTGCTTTTTTCTATTTCACGTTACGCACATGCGCGTCAATGTATTTATTAACTCGAAATACATGTAAAATCATTAAATGCGATATAAAATCTTGCCTGTATAATAAGTTGTGCCATTCTCTCTCTCTCTTTAACGAAAAATAAAAGAATTGATATCGAAGAGTAGCTAATTTGCTTGGAAGATCGTAAAAACAAATACACTAAACCAATTATATGCTCTCGGCGAAATGGTAGTTGATGGAATTTACGAAATATTTCCAAGATTATAATAGTTTAACGCTATTAAATATATACGATTCGCTTGACGCTAATGGAGCGAGAAGGACGTAGAACGAAACAAAAACGTGAGCATACAATAAAGACATTGTAGTACGCAATATACCGACAATATAAATACCAATACTAATAATAATGATGATGGCGATGATGGTGATGATGATGGTGATGGTGATGATGGGGATGATGATGAAAGGTCGGTGGGCAAAATTACTCTGTTCATCATTAAAGTGTAATATAATTTTGTATGCAAGACGATTATTAGCGTCGCGCGGTAGACGTCGAATTGGCAATATTAAAAAGTCATGGGGACGTGCTCGCTTCAGCAAACGAGATTCCCGACAACTCGGCCACTATTTCTTATTATAGCAAGATTCCGACTGAATAATAGAGCAGACAAGCTAAGCATTAAATCGAATCTCGATGCCCTCTCGCGCAACCTAACATATGCAGATTTCACGAAACTTGGAAACACATAAAGAATTCCCTAAAAATAGCCTTGGCCTACGAGTGCAGCGGCTGCGCCCCCATTCAAGCACCGTGTAATTTACATAAGCATTTGTGTTTTAAGAATCTTTTTACATACTCTTGGCATAACAGTGTGTATAGCTTGGTGAGGCCGACTTTAAATGTCAAGTGTATTTACCTGGTGCGGTTCGCGCACAATGCGAGCGGCCGCAGCAGCTAAGAATGCGAGACGCTCCGCGCGACGGAAGCCCAAGTACAGAAGCCAAAGGGCCGACGACGTCGAGAAGGGCCCCGCTTGGTGTATGAGGGGGGAGGGGAAGGTGGGGAGTCGGCCGATATCCGAGCCACTGGTGGCTTCTACTGCGGCGACGTTTTAACCGGCTCGGTAGGCCGCGATGTCACGCCGATTCCCTCGGCCATTATTATTATTATTATTATGGCGAAAAGCGGAAAAATGAGAGGAGGCCGGTAAATTGCTAATAGATCCCGTAATCGATTCGATTGCGCCGCAAACACGAGGGACGCCCACCTCGGCAATTACCGCTCGCAGGTCAAACGCAATCGATTGGCACGTGCGACGTTATAAGCGAGCGGCCGCTTATCGCGTCAAAGAACGGCGGTTTTGCTGTTATTGTTGGCGGGCCTGCGGGACGGAAGCCGTCCAACTGTTGCGGTGGCGGGAAATTGGACCAAATGATTATACTTTTATGCGATCGAAGTAGAAAATGTCCGATAGGCGGTGATGTCTCGTCGTTTGTGTGCCGCGATTGATGCGCCGATCATTAGCGGATTATTTGTAGGAAGCAGGTGCACACTGTGAGCATGCATTTTAATTTCGATTGTTAGATTGTCAGAGGGCCGCACAATGTAGACGTGGGCTTGATGGCAGTTTCAATTATTGAATGCTTTTCGTGGTAAGTGGCTAATAAAAACTAGCATTCAACCGACATTATTGGATGGTTGTAGCGGCTTCGTTATTTACGGGATTGCTAATCCAACGATTTCACGACTGTTTAATTAGGTTTGCCGTCGTCGTCGTGTGTGTGCGTGTGCGCGTGTGTGCCTCATTGAGGATGTGCCTGGGAGCTTAAATTTTAAAAAGGCTCGAGGCTATCGGTCACTTTATGCGAGCTCGTCCTTAAATATTCATCGAATTGCAGTGCCCCGATGCACAGGACTTTAAATGCCAAATATGCCGATTATAATATCAATATGATATAATAGCAATTGCAAAATTAAACGCCATTGTCAGGAACATTTTCCCACTGACTAGCAGAAATTATATAATGTCACTGCCTGTTAATAACTTGATATTCCAGCTAAATACATCTAGGTTTTTGACATTGCCTACAGTTTAATCATTTAAAAAATTATCATTGAATAAGCTTTGGATTGCATTAGAAACGAGCAAAATTTTAGATTATTATAATACTTGCAACTGGAGTGCCGATTAATTAACTTGGCCTCCAATCGTCTCACACTTAATAATAATTCGAACGATTAAACGCGTTTAGCCTTTCTAGTATTACAAAAAAAAAAAACACGAAAACTATTAAACTGTAGATGTCGGTGAATATAATAATAAGATCGTATTAATATTTTTAAGCTCAATAATAAATTGTATAGAGTTGGTCAGATTTTGTCAAGATTTCACGGAGGAATTACGGGGGAAAAAAATTTCTATTGCGTGTACGCGTGAGTGCGCACACCCGTAACTATGCACAATAATCTTTTGTTTTCGATATTTTTAATGAATGCAGACGCTACATGAGATTAACGACCATTAGCCCCTTTAAAAAAGAATCCATGATATCGAGATGGGCTTTATCAGATATCCAATGCCTGGTTAATAATAAAAAGGACAAGTATTTTTATTAATAACGATAGAAGGGTGCGGGATAATTTGAAATTTCTAATTTTCTAAGAAATAATCTCCTTCGTAAAATACAATAAAATACGAGACCTATCGGATCAAGTGTATTTGACGCGAAAGAGCTACAATGCAAATACTCTAGATTATTACAAAGAATTTAACTTAAAAGATACACTTAAACTTTCGAGTAAATTGATAAACAATCAAATTGCACATATTCTTGTGGGGATAAAGTAACTTCCCCCCCCCATAATCCGTCTTGTACTACATTTTTAGTAGGTGTTGTTAAGCCCCGATTTACATTAAATCATCAACTGCTTGAGAATCCTTTAGCGGTGTTACCCCTTCATAGTCGGGGACGTTATTGTTACGCGAAGTCGAAAAACACTGCGAGTGAGGGTGAGGAGAAAGCGAGAGGAGAGTCGCTGTGCGCGAAAGTATAGCCAAAGATTCTCAGGCTCTTCATATTTCAGGCAGGTTGATATTTCATACAGACGGAGCGGGACGGAAAAAGAGAGAAGGAGCGCGCGTGCGAGGGCGTAGAGATGGAACGAGAGAGATAGATAGATGTATAGGGGGGGGGCATGTATATATATATTTATAGAGAGAGAGAGAGAGAGAGAGAGAGAGAGAGAGAGAGGAAGATGGGGCACCGAGGGATGGGAGTGGGGTGCGAGGGAGAGGGAGGGCGCATAGATTGGCCCTCCAATGTCAGCGATATTGTTATGCAGTATAAGACAACGAGCGATGGCAAACAAAATGCGGTTTCGCGTCCGGCTACTTCGGGGCTTCACCGATCGCTCCCGATACACATATTCCTCTGCAACGCCAGCCAGCCAGCCAGCCAGCCAGCCAGCCCTCTCCCCCCCGCACCCCCCGCGTTATCGTAAACAGCTCGGGTACGCCACCCTCAATGTGTTTCTGTGCAGGCGCAGAGCAGCATCGCGGCCTCCCGTCAATGTCTTCATTGTCCACGAGCGTGAGAATTCGCCAAGGCTCCTCTGCTCGCCCGTAATTGTAAGCCTTCGAGCGTTAACACGACGACCTTATTCTCAGCGAAGGAACACAAGTAAATTAATGCATTTACGGTATCGTGTTGCATTCTCCTTGGGGAATGCCCGAAGGCGCTAAGATGACTTTAAGGGGCGCGGGGGCGAGTGAGGAGCTTTGGAGTGAAAGAAGCTCTTTATTGACGATAAAGGAGTCGCGAGAGATCGAAACGGTCAATGCTGTCGAGCGACGATTTTTTACGTTATTTGTAAGGACATTTGTGACGAGAAGAGGACTAAAGTGTGACAGCTTATCGTCAACTATGACAAATGGATGTAGGTTGGGCGATGCAAAGTGTAGACAAGTAGTCGATCGCATAAATCTATCATCGTGTATGAATGGCGCAAAAAGCAAAAATGTCTGTCTCAAGCCGGTAAAGATTCGGTGAACAAAGTCGTTAATTATTCGATAATGAAAACGTGTTTTACCGAATCACGTGCTACGCAAAAAGCATCTCATCTCCAACGATTCCCATTCATCTTTCAATCTGCAGGAATGCACTATATCTATACGTGGCAGCTCTCCCGTACAATTATTCCACGCGTCCTGCGAAATAGGCGGCAAGTGAAGAGATGATAGAGAGAGAGAGAGAGAGAGAGAGAGGGTGAGGGTGGGAGGGAGAGAGAGGTGGAAAGTACAAGGGCCGCTTATGGGATTACATCAGGTATTAGCAGCATAGAGCTTGTTCCCCTGGTTCTCCCACTACAGCCTGTTGAAATCCTTGATAAGCTTCATCCTCTACAGGTATTCGGCGATTTCGTCTCTGATATATACGTATAATTACGTGTGTGTGTGTGTGTGTGTGTGTATGTATGCATATGCATACGCGTACGCAGAAAATCCAATATATTCAAATTATGCTGTTTTAAGATGTTTCTACATTGGAGACGCTGTATATCCGATATACCCAAGACAAATGTGAGCCGCTGAAAGTAATTCGTTGTGTAAATCACGTTCGCAACGTTTAAGAGAAATTGATATTCTTCATCGATGTCGAAAAATATGCACGTATTATAAAAGTAAATTGGGTAGTTTTTCACCAGTATTAATTCAACGTAATCTATCTCATGAGACATAAAATGGCTTATTCCCGTGAATACCAGCATCAAATAATAGCGGCAGTGAGATATTTTCTATTGAAAGCCAGAATAATGTACATAGTAGAATTTAATAAAAGAAGCGATTTTTAGTATACTACGAGCTATGTATGCTGCTGCTGGTAAAACTACAATTACTACAATTACTATTCCTAGTTTTGCTGTTGCTGTTGCTGTTGCTGTTGTTGCTGCTACTACTTCTACCACTGCCGCCAACACCACCACTATCACTACCACTACCGACTACATCAACTACTACGAATGCAAGATGCTAGTGCCACTACAGTCACTGCTCCACTAGCAGAGCTCCAAACGATTTCCTCTCCGCTGCCAACTTGGCAGATAAAATGGAAAAAAGAAGTGAGCAAGAGTCAAGAGTCCTGTCTATCTTTTTGATCTGCAATTTTCGAGAGCGGCTACAAATTACCTCTGGCAATTTGTACGAGGGATAGCTAACTGCTGTTAGCTTTGCTGATACTCTCGGGGACTCAAGGATCGGAAGAGGAGCTCCCCGCGGCCGAGCTCCAGTTCCGCGGCTGTGCGAGAAGAAGATGCGCATGCACGCTCGAAGGAATCGAGGATGGCGCGATTATTTCGCCACTTAAATCACGGCGGCTCGTTAAACTAAGCGCTCGCACGCACACGACCTCACCCTCCCCTCTCCCCACTCCTCCCTCCCCACTCCCCCACTCCCCCACTTTCTCTCGCCATTCCTCGTCCGCCATCCCCCGTCTTCGGCGACCCTTAACGAGGACATTTTTCTCGTCCGTTAAATGCTCGACGGGGGTGAAGTTGACGTGGTCGTAGCCCCGGCGTCTTGACGTGTATATATTTTTTTCTCCTCGAGGAGAGCGGCGGAGGATGGAGGGGAGAGGGCCGATCCCTTCGAGCGGACACAAGAGGCGGAGTAAATAGCACGGCAATCGATCCACCGACGGAAATTAATATAAAGACGATGAGTGTGCCAAGATTTAAATGAAGGTGTGCGTGCCTTGGTGTGCGTGCACGAGAGTATGTAAGTGTAAGTGGGCGTAGGAATGGTGTATTCATTACACGCAATGTGGTTGAGCGCAAAGGAAACTGTGCGGGAAGCAAAGAATTAGTGTCACTTACCGTATGCTCGACATTAATGCTTTTTAATGATTTTAAGATTTATGAACTGGCTACTTTGACGAATCGAGAGACGTAAACTAAACGCCTCTCTCTCTCTCTCTCTCTCTCTCTCTCTATCTATCTCATCTCATCTATTCTGCGCCATGACGTATAGGACGATAAGCAATAAATGAATTATCTGTAGATATGTGAGTTGGGGAACGTATTATAAGATTGAGGTGGCACGGAATTAGTGTTTGACGATTACGTTTATTTATTATTATTTATTATGCTTATTGTGTGTATTAAGTCAGTAAGCTGAAGTAAAAGTTTTTGAAAGTATTTCACGGTGAATAAATTCTGTGATTAATGATTGCAAGGATTTCCTAACAAATGGCGTAGTTCGTCTAATATCATTTTCTTTATTTTTTGTTTTTTTATGTAAAGTCAGCCGGGACTCGTATCATTTATCTTATCAATTGGAGATTACATTTTCGTTCAGGTGTAAATCTGAACTTATTCATTTTATTACGGCTTTATTGTATATCGTTTATTTAACTACTGAGCCCCGAACATTATTTAAATAATATAATGATTTCCGTAATAAAATAGTGACCTTTGTCGGTATATACATACATATATATATATATATATATGTATATGTATATACGGTCGTTAATCTCGTTGGTTTATATGGTGCGCGTGCAATTAGTAATCAAATTTTTGTCCTAAGCGACGCGAGTTATTAAGTGAGAAATACTTACCCCGTACCCCTCAATTACAGCTTTGGGGTAGCATATTTTCACAGACATTACATGTTGCATAATCGACTATGTAGTGTGAGTGAGAGCGGCGTAGGACAGACTCCTTACGTACGTATATAAAAATGCCTCCGTTGCACAATCAATTGCCGTATTAAGAATGAAAGGCGAAAAGGCCGTAATTCATAATTTGCTAAATAAATTGCCAAAAGTCCTCGCTACCTTATTAAAATTGGAACGGATTTTTATTTGATCTTGTAGGACTCGGTGACTCCGGAGCTTAAGACTAAAAAGGCCGATAGCCGACACTTTTCACATAAAGTGAGCGATAATCTTATAGAAGCGCCTAATTAAGCTACACTGTTGCGAAATACGGCAGTTCGAAATGCCAGGATTGTGGGACGCGATTGGACACGCGCGCGCGCGCGCTTTCCTTTTGCACAAATTCGCGAGTCGTTGCTCTAAGCCGCTTCTTCGACTCGGCGCGGCAGTCACAGTAGTCCCGAGTTGTTATAGCTTGTAAGACTTTGTTAAGCCTATGTTGTCAGAGAAAGGTGCGTGCTTACGTCTGTGTGTGTGCGTGCGTGTGTATTGCGAGTTGGTGAGCGAGAGGGAGGGAGAGAGAGAGAGAGAAGGGTCGAAGGAAGAAGGAGCAGGGGGACGCCCGAGCGCCTGCTAATCCAAGATTTATCTCGCGCTCGCTTGTTCTTTCCGAGAAAACCGAATCCATGCGACGATTTAACCTAACCTTCTCATTGCTAACCCGCATTTTTCTATTGCTTCTGCTTGTCGTTTTTGTCCCTTCGCCCGTCTCTCCTTCTCCTGCGAATTGGGAACTGCCTCGTTAAAAAGGCGCATCAAATTTTAAAAAAAACTGGACCTTTCGTTACGCATCTTTATAAAGTTTAAAAAAAAATACTGCTGCTAAATAGCTAGTGAGAGGTTGTAAATTTGGCTATGTCAAGCTGCTTTTCACGAAAGTTAATCTGGCTATACATTAAAATATGGTATCGGTGAGCGAGTAAAAAACTTGAGCACTTCATCGGCAACGAAATTCCATTATTTCGCTCGGTAATGAGGCTTAGTCAGTGTCGCATTTGTCTTGAAAGCATTGCTTTATTTTCTAATAAAGTTTCAATGTTTAATACACAGGCACGCTCAGAGAGAGAGAGAGAGAAAAGTTATCGAAGGTATAAGCGTATTTATTTTCCTAATTAAATGACAATGTATTATGTCGACTTTAGCGTAGACATTATATTATAGATATGGAAGGTTACGATTTCATCGTAAAATGACTAATGGATAAAAACAAAGGAAAATATAGGATGTAATGGCATAAAAGCAAAGTGAAGGCTCGACTATTGGACGCAGCGAGAAAGCAAATGAGAAGATACTAGAGAAAGAGAGACGAGGCTAGAACATAGTAGCTTTTCTCAGGAGATGCATTATTCATGTTGCGGGAGAAAATACGATATGATCCAATATGTGGCCTCTCCGTCTCTCTCTCTCTCTCTCTCTCCGTCTCTCTATCAATCTATCTATCTTTATCTCTCAGTCTATCGTTCTCTTTCGCACTGTCTTTCTTTCGGGTTTCGCAAGTGGCTACATAGAGAGTCTAAAGCCCCTGCTAAGCTGCTGAAAATTGCTACTCGAATTTTCGCGTAATTTACGGATAGGCAAGATCTCATTTCCTTCGAACGACGTCCACATATAAGAAGTCTGATGGATTTTTAATTCGGGCCGCAAGAAGAAAAAAAAAAAGTGGGCAATCAGTAGTGTATCCCCTTATCTTAGGCATCGATGTGAATCCTATTTATCGCACTTTAAAGGATTAATAATAACATTTGGAGTTTCACTCGAGCGGCTAAATGCCAAATACGTGAAACGTCGAAAAATTCTTCAAAGAAATGGAAAATCTGCCTCGCCAAAAGAGCCAAAAATCGCGCAACTTATCGGCTCGAGGGGGGAGCTCCTGCAGTAATACAATATTAAGTGCAGATCTCGTACGTAACAAATGACACGACGGATAATGGAAATTCAAATTCGCTAATATATACGAAAAGTAAAGCGGCTGTATAAAATCGCGGCGCAAGTGCGTCGCCAGTTTAAACGCGATTATAAAATGTTCCTCCTCAACGTGGTCGTGGTGTGGGGGAGGGGGTGGGGGGTAGGGTGGGTTGGCAGTGGTGGAGGAAAATCGGTTGGGAGCCGGTTTTACGAGCGAGGAGCGCGCACGCGGCCACAAAAGACACACACGTTGCTCGAATCTCAAAAGTCGAGCCAAGGAGCGCTTTCGAAATTTATTTGAGCGCCCTCCGCGGCACGGAAGGAGTGACGAAGGGAGCAGCAGTCGGAGGTGAGAGGAGGCATTCGAGCCTGCCAGGGTGATAAGAGTAAACACGTACGCAAAGCTGTGGCAGAAACATTACCGCGGCCCCATGAAGGCCCGACGGGTGGGGGTGGCGGGGACCGTAAGGGATGTGGGGAGGGAGAAGGGGGAGAGGGACCGTGACGCTTTATTCAGGTGACCGCGTCGGTAAATGCGAGCCGTCCGAGGCGTATTAACACACAATGAGATAGTTTTGTTCGTCGCTTGATTCTCCGCTGTCTCTCTCTCTCTCTCTCGCTCTCTCGCTCTCTCGTTTTCTCGATCCGATGGCCTGGAGAATTCTCTTTTCAGAGCACGAGTTGCCGCTATACCGGGTGCCGCATTTCTTACCACAGCTCCCGCCTCATCTCATCGGCCTCTCTCGACTTTCCGATATAATTAGCCCCGAGGCGCACTAATCGCTCGATCGAGGCCTCCGTCACTTCCCCGCAATATCAGCCTAAGCTGTCGCTTAATAAAGCCGACTCGCATTACGCAAAATTGATTAACGCTCCGCCTCGGCCCTAATTGGGACAAAAATTCATAGTGGCTGCTCGCGCCTTGCACCACCATAGATCTCGTGTCTCCTGGGCCCCGAGCATTGCCCATGTGGACCGAATGTGGGACGTTTCGGTTGGGCACCACCGCGACTCATGTCCCTTGGCGTCCTTTAACGGGCCCAAGCAAGCTTGTGGAGCGAATAAAGGAGCGGCGGGGCGGATGAATTTTTCCAAAGACACCGTGTGTCTATTAGGCGTGCTCGCGGTCCCCCGTAGGTGAGGCCGATATTTCGGAGCGCGAGCTGGGCCCCATTGTGTGCGCGGACGCTTTGATAAATTATCGAATAATTGTCGAGGCGAGGAGCAAAAAGACGGACAATGGTCGGGAGTCGGCAAGGACGCGGCACGAAATGCCCGCGAGACAAAGGGCGGATGGCTTTTTACAAGCGGTGAACAACACGGGGCCGGCGAGAGCAGGGCCCCGGGTGGATAAAAATTGCGGACTTTATTTGCGGGGAGCGCGTGACCACGCGGGGCCGAGGAGCCCGAGGAGTGTTGGCTTACACGCAACGAGACATTTATGCTCGCGCGCGACCATTTAAGGAGGGGGGCCGATGTGCGCGTCACAAGTCGCTACGACTGTGGGAACGAGGAGGTGCGCGGATGCCGCGCATACTTAACGCGCTGCCGATTCCGGGGATTAACGACCGAGGCGCCCCTGATTGACTTGTAATTCACGGAGGCCGAGGGTGGCGGTGAGGGGCGGCGGCAGCGGTGGCGGTGAG
>JAPYYT010002198.1:0-19778 GCA_030522565.1 Ceratosolen corneri | reverse complement strand
CGACGGTCTACGCGCTCCCAACATGTCCTGCTGCTCGCTTCCAACGACCTATGCCTGCTGCTGCCTGAGCGCGAGAGAGACAAGTCTGCGCCACTGCCACACCCTTCTCTCGAATACGCGCGCGCGCGCGCGCCCAGAAGGCTCGAGGGGCTTACCGTGGCCGTCGCTATTTCGCTAAAAGGACCTGACACGCCACCTCCAGGAGTATCGATCAGACGCCGTCGGCAGGCAAAGTCCGCGCGCCGCTATCGTCTACATACGCAGCGCAAAAAATGGCGACTCGACCGCGAAGGAGCGAGCAAGAAGCCCGGGCATTGTTGAGACGCGCGCGTCCCCATCCACTCGGCCACCGACATTTCCCAGCCACCAAAGCTTGGTTCCTTCAAGGCCCAAAAAAACAACTGCTTTTCGATTGCAATGAATCGCGCACGAGCCAAATGGACGAGGTGGGATTAAGGCAGACAGAGAGAGAGAGAGAGAGAGAGAGATAACCGAACATTTATAAGAATTCGAGAAAAACCGTTGGGACTCGCGCCGGCCGGCCGGCCGGCCGGAGGTCGGTCGGTCGGTCTGTCGGTTTGGACTCGGTAAGCAAGGGACATCTTATTTCTTTCTTTCCTTCCTCCTTTCCTCCTTTCCTCCTTTCCTTCCTTTCCTTCCCTTCCTTCTCTCAATGCCTATCCATTATCTTCGGCTAAGGCCTAAAGCTTTGGCTGGCGAGCGGGCGCGCGCGCGCACACCAAACAACTCGCTGCCATTGTCGCCAAGCCGAACGCGATCAGCAGCGCTCAACTTTTTGCTCGTAGAGTGCCATAACTGCCATTTTCCCAGCGCTTCCTCGTCCTCTTTCCCTTGAGCAACCAACGATTCCTCTACACCACAATCCGCCCCATACGTCCTCGCCCCGCAGCCTCGACAACCGCGCCCCCCACCCCCCACCACTGCCCACCCGTGCGCCCACAGATTTTCAAAGCGCGATTTCGGTTGGCCGATATTCACCAACGGTTTTTTCCCTTTTGTTCCACCGAGGCCTCGTACGAATGGAAACGAATGGACGAACGTGGGGGAGGAGGATGCGAGAGAAAAGCGCCGGTGATGATGACGACACCGGGTATTATAATAGTTGGTCGCTCGAACTTCCACGTCGATGTAACGAGGCGCTCCGTAGGTTTGCGGGCTTTCCGCGAATTTTCCCGCGGCCGGGACGCGGAAGTGGGAGGGCGGCGCGAGGTGGCGAGGTATTATAACGGTTTTTCAGGCCGCGACCGGGCCAACTCCGGGGCACGAACACACACGAGCGGGAGCGACCGACGCACGAGAGCGGGCGCGCGCGCGCGCACACGCACGCAGAGAGAGACAAAGAGGAAGCAACGCGGCGACTTTCGCGAGCTCGGGCGAGGCCGGCGAAAGGTGGTACAACACGAGAGGAGCGGCGCCCCGGGAGGAAAAGGGGAACACGGGCTACACGGGATTCCCGGAAATCGGCGCACGACGAACGGGTGTCTCTTCTTGGGAGAGATTTTTGCCGTTACATCCCGTGGGGCGCACGCACGCACGCACGCACGCACTCACGCAGGCAGGCACCGCGGGCGTGTGCGTGAGAGCGAGCGGTTAATAGAGAGACACACGGGCATGCATAGATGGGCAGCCGCAGCAGAGACGACGGCGAGACACAGCCTTAGGATCACTCACCTTGGCTCCAATTTGGTTACCGCACTGACCAGCCTGGATATGCACGATTTCCCTCATGGTGACTGTGTCCTTAGTCTCGCGTTTCCTTTTAATAAATTAAAAAAAGTGTGCTGCTGCTGCTGCTTGGCTGGGACCTCGGCTGGACGATCTCTCGTACTCAAGCGAATCCACGCGTCACGAGAGCCAGTAGACGAATGTGCGCCGGTCGTCGCGTCCGTTAGAGATTTTCAAGCCCGCAGTCGCACGAAGTGGGGCGGGGGGAGAGGTACGAACGCCAGCCTCCCATTGGCCGCCGGGCGACCCCACCGCTTTCGAATTTCGCGCCCGCGCGCGCAGTGCCGCTCGGTCCTCGTCACTCGGCTGGGGCCACGGCCTCGGACTCTCTCGCTCTCGGTCCCTCGCACCAACGCTCGCTCGCAAGCGCGCGCGACTCGTTCTTTTTGTTCGCCTTCCTTGTTCGTCGTGGAGCGTCTCGGCGTGAGTGTGTAGAGTGTGTCGAGTCGAGCAACGGCCGACGGGGCACAGCGTTGCCAACTGTTCGATCGCCTTTCCCTCCGTCTCTCTCAGTCCCACGAGGGACGTCTCGCCGCGCCTATGTATGTTTCGCGTGCATGCACGACGATTCCTACGACTCGCGCAGCGCACGTACGGGCGCACACCACCACACGCACACTCGCACACGCCGTATGTGGAAGATTGCGTGCGAGAAGGACATAAATTGACGGTGGGCTGCAAATCTCTCTCTCTCTCTCTCTCTCCCTCTCTCCCTCACTCCCTCACTCCCTCTTTCCATCTCGAACCTCCTCGCCCTCTCTCTCTCTAGGCCGACACTCTGTCCGTACTATATTCATTAGGTATCCTCTCGGCTGATTCGACTGAGCATCTTTTGGGAAAAGGAAACCAATGCTCCCAAGTATTTATTATTCGTTTATCTTAATGGATAATTATTTATACAGTTTGGACGATTTCGTCAACAATTTTCCCCCGACATTTAACCAGAATTTTTCTTGTTTTTTTCAAATCCTCTGACGAAAAGATTCCGACCGAATTATACACGCTCATTTACGTATTGTTTGTACATATTTTTACAGGTTTGGGTACATTTGTTGGCGGATATTTGCAATTAAGAATTTTATTTGGCAGATGAATTAATTTTAATAAGCATATATAATTATAGGATTTATTATATGTACTAAGCTATTATGATTAAATTTGTAAACTAATTGTTGTAATACATTATGTTGCTTTGCTAAAATCGTTAAATTAATCATTAAATCATTAAATCCATGACAAACTTGCGGAAGCAAAATATTTAAATAATAATACTTTCCAAGAATAATCTTTAGCCAAACAATTATTGAGCTATTAGTGGTAAATTTATCTAAAAGCCGACCAAATTATTATTTGTCAAAAATTTTAATATAATTATGTTTAATATATGCTATATTTCCATCATTATGGTATATTTCGTGACACTACGTACACTAATTAGCAATTAAAATCATACAATAGTTGTTGAAGGTATGCTTTAATTATTTTTCATTCAATACTTGACTTCAAAAACATGCATTAATTATTTTTCTTACCATATCTGAAAAATATATTGCAAATAACACTAATATAATTAATAACAATGAATTTTAAAGTAAATAACATTAATAAACTGAAGCCTATACAAATTTTTTAAATATAAATTTATAAAATTCAATTAAACATACAATACACTATGTTTTATTATTATTTTTAATTATTTTATTATTAATATAAAATAATATGTTATTATATAATTTGATAATTTAATGACGTAATAACTATTGTAATGGTGTTGATGATATGATTAAAAAATATTAGATTTATTAAGTATTTCCATAATCGTGTTTAAAATTATGATTTTCAATTTTCTTTACTTAATCGATATTCTAATTGTTCTATAAACAATGAGTATTGTTTTTATAAACTGGTATGTAACTGTTTTAATGCACACTTTCAATAATAATATATATGTACAGATAGATAGAAAGATAACTAGAAAGATAGATAACTAATTATATAATAATTAATACTGAATGATAATAAAGTAATTGTGTCGCTTACATATAGTATGTAAAAAATAATTAATATTTAATTTTTTATGAAATTTCATAAGACCGAGTCTTCATTATTTAAAAAATGACAATTCCATCTGTATTATATAAAGGAATGAGAATAATATTTGATTGATATCTTAAATATTATTCCATTACTCGATGCCTGATTAAATTAATATTAAAAAAAAATAAGAGTACACTATATTGATTAGAATACCGAGTTGGTAATTAAATATTCAATTGAATAACTATCGCTTGGCATTCGAATAATTCTCGCCCGATTCGTCCAACCCGTTGTTCTTATTCCCATACACTTTATCTCTCTACTTAATGCGACAATAGTTGCATCTCTAAGAAGCTATTAACAAAAAAAAGTGTTGGGGGTCTAAGAAGCGAGTTACCCTCTCTGGAAAAGCGCAACCCTTGCTGGGCTGTAGGACATAAGTAGGAAAGGTCGTGATTGAAGAAAGAGGGTTGCTCGGTGAACGCTACATGAACTTCACGTGCAATATCGCATAGAACACAATATCACATGCACACAGGTGCTTTTACCACGACGATGATCTAACCCTGAGAGGGTGATTCACCGCTCAAGTTGAATCATTCCCTTCGCTTTTACCACCCTCACCCACATCCCTTTTCATTTTATAGTGGCTCTCTCTCTCTCAAACACGTTCCGTTCCAACTGACACTCGTAAATTCCGCGTTATTTTGTGTGTCTATAGTTTTCTGTCTCGCCATTCTTCCCTCTCGCTTTTGGCGCCAGTCAATGCGTCTCCCTACACGCCCTAAACCCCCCCACATTGTGACTCGCGAGGTAAAAGAAGCAAAAAAATCCGAGAATTTGCGTAAATTTTGCCAACTGGTAATAAGCACACACTTCTATTGTCCTAATTTAAACAATTTTCCGATACAGACCAGCTCTTATTAAACTGCAATGCCGAGGCAGACGCTTCGCGAATTATTGTCAACCTCAATGGGGGGGGGGGCTTGTAATGTGCGGGGCTGCAAACATTTTATTCGCGCACGTGACGAGGAGGAGGGAAAATAGCGAGCTCGCGAGTATGCCAGCTTTATTTCGTCTAGTGCGTAAGGCACGACGAGAGAAGAAAGTCGATATGTGACTCACTGCGAGCCTTAATACACGCACACCATCGTACATTTATGTAGTTATTGAGTTCTCCATAAGAATCGGCGTGCACGGCGTTTCTCTAATTCGCCAAATCGATTTGAGGGCAGACGCGCTCTCAGTCCGTTTCTGTTTTTATTGGCGCCAATGTTGCAGGACGAGCTGCTCTAATCAATTGAATTAAACGCGAGCGCCGAATTATAATTAGCCTCGTAATAATAGGGACGGGAAAAAGGTTTATTATCACGAAAACTACGTGTATAAACAGGCGGCTGGTGTGTACTTTTTTATAGATGTGAAGAATATTCAAGGCTGTTTTAACTTTAGAGTTCACCGTGGCCATCGATATTTTCCACGCAATTCCACGCAATAAAACTATTGAAGTTGAGAAAAGTGGTTGAAATGAATGTGGGACTAATTATTTATTTACACCTTTTTGTCCGAGTACTTATTACGTACATAGAAATTTTATAATTTGTTGATGACAAATTCGTCAATGGCAATAAATCGCGATTAATTGTTTGGAGAAGGTGTAATATGCAATTGAAATCCTCTCCTTCAGTATGCATCTCTGCTTTTCTTTTTTCTTAATATAAAGTCTATTATGGATTTTCTGCCAAAAGCATTTTCATTTTATATAAATACGTTAGGGCGCGTCAAACTCGACACTTTCCCGAGAAATCCAATTAATTATAATTGTTCTATAAATTGACAAATCGACTTGCTCGCTCACAAGGACTTTTCTATTTTATTATTCACGAAGCCATTTACTGCTTTACTCGTACAAAAGAATACAAGAGAACATTTATTCAATTTTTTTTTTTGTTAATTTCACTTTATAAACAACAATATTAATGAAATGACAATAGTTTGTCAATTATAATGATACGCATTTTCATTGAAAAATTATATTTTTAATCTTCGACTTGTATCGTTCAACGGTTCAATATTAAATAAAATGTGTATATTTGTAATGGAGATCAATTATATGCAAAAACTAAACTTAGATCGCTTTCATCTAATAATTTTAATACTTTGCATATTAAAATCCCCCGAGTAAAAATTTACAATAATGATATTGTCACTTAAAAAAATCTCTTTAAATATTAGCACGAAGTGATACTGTTAAGTGTAAGTGAATTGAAAAAGTACTCGTCAAGTCTTAAGCTTGTTTATTGTTACAAATAAGCCATTCCAGATATAAATGACTATTAAGAAGAAACTCTCTCTTAATTATTCAATTTTTGAGAATACTCGTGTAGAAACTTTGTTCGTCGATAATCGACAATAATATTAATACATCTGTTTTTTTTTTTTTTTTCTCTTAAGAATACTAATTTTATGCGTTAACTATTATGGAGAGATAAAAGTGCCGGTGTATACAATTTTAGACGAATTATTATTCCCCTTCTCTAATTATAAGTATAACGTGTCGTTTTAAAGTCACTTCATTCATAAAAATTTACTGTTACAGAATATTATTACGAGGATGGGGATCGAAGCCATACAATTTGCTTGTTTGTATGAATAAACGATAGCTTTAAGTGTCGGTTTAATATTACACAGGTACAATTAAAAAAGATTTCTTTTCATAATCCAAGCTAACGGCAAATATAAATTCGACTTTAAATGTATTACTTTTGCAATTGCGACATGCTTCCCATACAAAGCCTATACGCTGAATTTCAACCCAATATTTATTTCATTAAAGACTCTATTCAGCGACTCGGACGCTTTTATTATATGCTCACTTTAATAGCGATGACAACACTCGCTATAAGTGATTTAATTTTTTCTTGTATTTTAAGCGCTCGAGTTCATAGTCATCTAAAAAAAAAGAAAAAAGTACACATGTCAGTGTGCAGTTGATAAAAATTTACCGACCGAGAGCCATTGATAACTCGGAAGAGAAATGTGATAGGGAGGTGCAAGAGCTTGTGCACTTTAATATTCGTTGAAAAATTTTGAATTCTTTTTTGTCTTTTATCTGCGTACTTGCGTTTAGCGACCTAATATATATTGATTGGAGCAGAACAACGACGAGATCTAATCTACGAATTAAACGGATTCACGAGATGGTAAGAGAAATAAGAGGCAATTGTGCGTGGTGTATGAATCGATCGTCGAGTCCAATATACGGAAATAATGTAGAAATAAAAAGTTATTAAAGAAGAGAGAGAGAGAGGCAACTGTACCAAGTAAACAAAGCATCGAGTATTTAATTTGCTCTAAAATCAATAATATTCTTTCAAGACGCTGCATGCAATATGTGCATGTGTGCTCAATATAAATGCCTCGATTGACTGGATAAGAGTGGAGCTTAAAGCTCTAATATTTAGATAGTTCAACGCACGGCCAAAGCACACACGTAAGCTCCTCCCGAATGCGATAACAATTGTTAGTTAACAAGGGAGATTAAGGGAAGGCTCGATGCAGTTGTGGATAGTCGGAAGGGAATGTAACGGTTGAGTCTGCACATCAACGCCCGTCGTTGGCTTATCTCCCGACTGATTTGCACCTCATTCAGCGACGAGCCAAATAATATGGAGCACGGAGACACGGAGGCAAGCTTAATACGATCGCCGGCTTCATGGCGTGTGGGGCGGCGGGGGAGGGCAAGGAAGCGTCGCCCCGGGAGTCCGCGGAGATGTAAGGCGCTCGATGTAACGGGGTGGATTACGCACCGCGACTCTCGCTCAACTCCTGTTACCTTATATGTATGGAAGGCAGCCTCGCTCGAAAGAAATTCGCGATCTCTTCTCAGCCTCTGCTGCCGGCGTAGGATACGAGCGAGCGAGCGCCACGTCGCCGTCGAGAGACGAAGCCGTACCCAACGGGGGCAAGGGAGGGAGGGAGGGAGCGGCTGGAAGAGGTATGGGAAAGGGAGGGGCAGGCGCTTAGCTTCCCTTTTCTTTTTCTCCTCCTTCACGGTGAAAGCTCAGGCATTCTCTCTCTCTCTCTCTCTCTCTCTCTCTATCTCTCTCTCTGTGTCTCGTTCTGGTCGGATGAGGCGAGGCGCCGTCGAGGACGAGAATGACTGTGCCGAGGAGTCACAGGATTGTAAAGGTCGCGACGATTATAAAAGTGGAGTGATAGCGGCTGGAATTTTTAGCTTTAAGCATGGGAAAGCGGCTGTGCCTATTATCGAATGTTAGGTGAGGTGGGAAATTTAGATTTTCATTTAGCCGATGAAATTTAATGTGCCTCTGCTCGAATTCACACCGAATGATTAAGCAGAATTCTACGCAAACAAGTTATGTAAGCTAGCTGCTCGTGTTTTCAATATTTTAAAGATCAATTTATCACCAAATGACTCTTACCTCTGACTTTATACACCATTGCGAGCAGTTCGTTTTTTTACCTAAACTACATATCTAGAGAAATACAATACAAATCTTTCAATAAATATTTAATTCTTATTTTTTATCTCAATTGCAGCTTTAAAATTAGTAATTATAGCTTTTCTTATATATGAGAAAATAAAAAAAAATGTAAAACCACTTATTCATGAAGCCTGACGATTGATTAATTTCCATCCAGGATAGTTGGCAAGTATTTTACAAACACAATTTGTAAAAAGTAAAAGATCAAAAAATTTTTCGCTTATTGATATTGGTGATTTAATATCAAGTATTTGCAAAAACAATATGTCAGCATACTTTCATCTACTATCTATTTAATTCTATATGATCGCAACAATCTAATTTAACCAACAAAATTTTATCATTTAACTAATAAATTGTAGGAGAATCTCGTACTTCTTGTCTAGTAACTGATCATCTCTTATTTTATTTCTGCAATAAAGTCATTTATTTTATTGAACTATAAAGCGTGTGTGACATGAACCGTTTCGGCCGGGTGAAAGAACTCATAAAAGTGAATATCTTCTCTTTTGGTTATCGCATGAGGAATAATGCGCATTCATATCTTATAGGATCTGTTGTTCCATTACAACCAAAGGATTTGCCAGAAAATATGCTACGAATGTTGCTTTCAATTCGATAAGAAGTAAGTAAATAAAATTCAAATGCCACGTTATTTCGAAATTTAATTCCCCATTTGTTTATAAATCCAACTATCTCCACTCAATAATATATTGATGAATAATATAATAATTCTCTTATAATTCCATTATTTATTTACAATTTATCTTGTGCCTGCAAACATTTTCCATCCCATTACAAGATTTATGTGTGTCAACGTAAAATTATTGCAATTATATAGATTATTGCGCCAAATAGAGAGTAAATCGATTTGCATGCTATGGCGACATTCTTTTCTTATTAACTGCACACTAATACCAAATATAATACGCCGAACGAGCAGTATCTTCGTAGAGGTACATTAAGTCTGTCTGTAGTTATATTTACTACTTAATAGAGAACGAAAATAATGTTTAAATTGCCTACCTCGGTTCCCCAGCATCGTATATGTCAAAAATTCTACTCTATTTAAACTATTTCACGTAGAATTTATAAGATTGCGAGTACAAAAATATCGATCGATAAATAATAATGATAACAAATAATAGAGTAGTAGGTCATCATATATATATATATATATATTTATATATGAAAAGCAAATTATTTGAAATAGTTTTAAAATTGAGTATTGAAAAATAAAAATTGAGAAACATTTGTTATCTCATTAAAGTAATCAGAAACGGGCAGAAATTTATGTCATGAATTTTGCATCTCAATATAGACGGTTAAATTAAGATGAAAATATAATTCATTAATACAATTTAATGCGTATAAATTATAAGGTGTGTATGTGCATGAATAGTGAAATGTGTGTTTGTAAGCTTAAAAAATGCAAGTAAAATTATAGGCTACTAACATAAAATTAACCGTACACATTTATTTATTCACAATAAAATTTTACGCTCATATTATTAAACTAACTGATTTCAAGAAATTTATGTATAATTAAATTATTTAAAAAATATGTATGATTTTTTTTTTTTTTGTTAAAATTTAAGGTATTAATTAATTTATTTGCAAGTAAGATTATTAGTTAATCAATTTGTACGTAATATGATATATTATTAATGTCCCATATAATCAAATAAATTTAGTATTATTTATAAATTATTATATACTTTATTGAAATTGAATATTATGTTTAAAACAATTATTCGTACATATTTTTTCAATTTGTTATTAGTAATATACTATTTCTATGTTTAAAAATCATTTGCTAATCAGTGATTTAGGAAAATTAATTGAAATTCGCAATACTCGTCGAGATTACGTTTACTAAATTATTATATTTGTAATTTTACTTATTAAACGTATGAACGCGTTGACTGGAATATAAAATTTGTTTGTGCAATATTAATTGCCGAAACCTTCATTTCTAGTTCAGACAATTTTAAAAAATGTAAAATGTTTATTTAAAAAGTTTTTTATTGTTAAATAAATTTCATGATTATACTTACCTTTTTTACATTTTTCATAGTTAAACTAAAAACAAACAAATTATCAAACGAATGATATTCTCGATAAATTCATCGGAGAATATCTTTGAATTGACGCTACTAATCGATTATTATGATTCATTGCAATTTTATATCAACGTTAATTCACAATTTCATGCAAATTTTCAAAACAATGCACCTTAAAGGTTTCCTATTCGTTTTTCAAACGTGATTGTATACCACAATATATGCACGTATGTTATGTCAATTCATAAATTGTTTTTATCGAAAGAAACATTAAAGATATAGATGTACTTTTAGAAACAAAAGTTCTTCACAATTATCTAAGCCATAATTTTAAAAGAGTCCCAAAAATAAATAGCTCACAAATACAAACTCAGTCCATTGCAATTGCACTTGGGTAGAATTAAAAATTTCGCTTGATCTGCATTTGAGCATTTTAACAATAAAGTTAAGTAACTCGTTCGGATTACGAATCATCTGCTTCACTGCTTATTTCGAGCTACAAATATTGAATAAAATGATCCAAAATCGCATGGCACGATCTATGAAAAAGCAGCTCAAATTTATCCCCTAAAAACAATTTGTTTTTAACCAGAGTGCAATCGAGCTCAATAATAGCTGATTCTAGCACAATCTAAGTGCACTTAAGGTAATGCGGTGCCTTTCGCGATCCAGACTCCTCATACATTCCAAAAGTAAACTAGCCTCGTCGCTCTAGCACGGCACGATCGTCATTATTTTTACTTCAAATCTATAGTCAATGCGTGCGCGAGTGGCCGCCACACGAATTGCCAACCAACTCAATTGGTTAGATCGGAAGAGCATGAAGTTATCGCGAAGTAGACGCTGCTGCAATGATGTGGCTTACACTACTACTACTACTACCACTACTATTACATGGCGGCCGTAGAGGATTAACGGCGAGGAAACGTCTTTGGCGCGCGGAATGTCGTTCGCCGGACACTCGCAGCCTCCGCGTTTTAACGGTTCCGGAGATTATCGAGGGGGTGCCGGGGGACTGGTTACCTTGGCCCAAAGCTTCTTCGCGACAAGGCGATTAGGGAATCTGTTACGATGAATACGGGCCTCTGAAGACGATACTGTCGTTTCAGCGCGATGGGCGCACACAGAGAGCGACTGATAAGCGTGATTTATCACGGCGGCGGTCCGTGAAGAGACTCGCGAGAGCTAGATTAATGATTATTATTGAGGTGATATATTGCGGTTCGCCAAGATTGTCATCTGGTGGTAATGGTACTTTGGATTAAGTTACAGGATTCCGCTGCTCGCTAATGAGGTATTGCCGTTTGTATTGTGGCACTTTTTAATAAACCAAGTCTTTTTGCAGGGACGGGGAAATATTTGCAAGAAATTCATGAGCTCCTCAGAATTTATTGACAATAGCTTATCCGACTATTATTACTATTAATATAATTAATGACACTCAAACAAACTAATGCGTTGTGTGAATTAGGAAGAGGTTACATCTTCGACAATTTGTTTGATTAGTTTCTAATTTTAATGCTTTAGACGTCATATCTATTCATACAGAAAATGAAAAACGTTCAATTTTTTTTAGGAAGTAGGTAAATTGTTGTAATTAAAAAATGAAATTTCCAGAGGTTAAAATTTTGTATGGCATTTATTTAAGAAGGGGATTAAAAACATAGTGTGGATATTAAATATCATACGAGTAATGCAATCAAACTTTTCGAAACAATCATATAATATTAATACAACTTATTGTTACAAGAAAATTTTTTCTCCCTGATTTTTCAGACACGCATTCAAAATAATATCAAATACATTGAAATAAATATTTTCAAGCATTTAGTTCCATCATGATGTTTTATATCATTGAAATAGATAGCAATATTAAAGATTTACCTCTACTCGAGTATTGCATTAATCATTTAAGAAATTGCACAACATAATTAGGAGTAATTCACACGTGATTAACTATAGGTAGCTTTGAAACTATACTAAATCATATCTTTGAACATTTCGAAAAAAATAATAATAAAAAAAATAATGATCTTCTACGTAACTGTACAGAGGGAACTTCTTTTTTGCCATTATGAAGGAGCAGAAATTCTATTTTATCTTATGAGTTTGTTCTCATTACCTTACAGTTCGATAACCTCTTGAATTTATAAAAACAGTTTTAGAAAAAAAAAGGTGCATTATAATTCTTTAATGAGGAGCCGTGTATTGGTGAAAAAAAATTTTACAATCTTTAATTAGAAAATATTTGCGCAGATTTTTATATAAAACGCTAGAAGGTAATTATCGACGTCGATTGAAGCTGATAATCTATGATACACGAATTATCGTACACGTTTAAGTATAATTATCTATGTACAATATTATTTAAAAGTATTGTTATGAAGAGGTTTCATATAATCTAAATAATTAATAAATGTTAGAATAACAATATTTTCTATAATATTACGTACTTTAGAGGCTAATAATTTATGTTGCTTCAAAAGAACTCTTAAATTGTAGTTCAAGTTGCTTGGCAATTTCAATAGAGCAGGTGATTTTCAAACAAATATATTAAAGAGAAGAATTGTATTGATGAAAAGCTGATTTTCTTTTAAACAATCTGACTACATGGATGTTTAAGAAGTTTCTAGACTCGTTTTAAACATACTTTTTAATTATTTTATCTCTTATATAAATGTGAACCAAGTTACGTATGTGGTTGCTTTTTTTTAAATGAAAAATTCTAATTTATATTGTATAAATAAATTGTAAATCTATCGATAGTCATTAATTTATTAAAATCAATATATATATCTAATTATTACAGTTACTCTTATTTTCAAAATAGATAACCGTTTAGGTTTTCATAAATTGCTTCAACTCTTATGTAAGACATAGAGATAGAAAAAAAAGAAAACTATATTAATTGGCTTAATTGCATTTTATGCAATAAGAGATGATACTTGTGTCGGATAATTCAGACGGTCATTGAAACAACAAAAAAAGCATATCTCATTTCCATTATAAGACCCAACGAATGTTTGATTGGCAATAAAACGTATCTTTTCATTTCTATTAATAGTCGATAAAAAAATTAAAGTTATTTTTAAACTCCGCTAATGATACTTTTATAAGTGTGGAGTATTGCGAATTGGCCTTTTAATTTCATTTGCATTAATTCTTTCACATTAAATAAATATTTGCTATCAAAGATAAACATCAGATGAGTCATAAGGATATTTATACTCCATATGCTTGAAATTCATCTTTTTCAATGCAAAAAAAAAAAAAAAAAACGCTTCGATATTTAATGCAAGATTTAATGCGAAAAATACATTATTTTTATATCGATTTATTACTTGTAGACATTATCTACCGCCATTCGTTTCCTTTTCTCAAATATTGTCTTTTTTATTCTACTCCACTTCACACGAAACAGTAAATCAGAATACATTAATGTTACATTTAACGTACAAAATATATTTATTGAATAAAACTAGCATGAAATTCGTACGGTTTTCGATGTCGTAGGGCAATATTGTTTTAGGCGAACTTTCCGAGTCAAAATAAATTCGATCGATATACGAGATATTCGCAAATTGCTATATTAATAATACATACTTTGATAGAATATTTTTTTTAATAATTGACAACTTTGACCTCGACGGACTCGTAATTCTACCAATCGTAACGTGCTGATTGATGTTATTTTGCAAACAAATGGAATGGCTATAAAATCGATGTTTAATGTGATGTTTAAAATTGTCGAGTTTATCCAAAGAATTAGAAATGCGAGAGTTCAGTTTGTGGCGCGCAAGAGACTTTTGAATGAATTGTAAAAAAGAAAGAAACACGTATTGAGCATGAAATGATTCGCGAAGATTGTCATTATGATCCGAAAGTAATATTGTAATTGTGCTAAATGTTCGATGACATACGGAGGCTTAAATGAGCAAATGATATCAGTGGACAGATATTACAGTGGGCTCGGCGTGGAACATGACGTATTTCCATAATAAAATTTCTCCCATCGATAAGTGGGGCACACAATGGGACAAACGCCGTAGCTAACGATGGGATAAACGATGGGATAAACGAAATGGGAAGCAATTCATCGCGTTATTGTTATAGTGCGAGTATATCGATATTATATGACACCGGGAGGTTTTATTGTTGCGCAAGAGAGGCGTTCAGCAGGCCGCTCACCAAAAACATTCATTAAACGAGGATACGCTCCGCTGGTTATCTCATTGACCATTGTTTTACAGGAGTGGGACACTGACAGTGACATCATGCCCGCTTTTAGGTCGACTGGCTTGTCTCGTTCGTATTGCGCGCGATGAGGTCGAGACGGGCGCTCGCCACTGAGGTTCTTCTTCTGCCTGTGCAATTGGCCACGATTATTACGAGCCACGAATTCGAGTGAACGACCCAAATAATGATTTATCGATATTGGCATTTTACGGCTTTTCGGGGCTTATTTTTTACGCGGCGCAGGCCATCTCGACGACTCGAGCATCTCTTTGGCGCAGGCCTTGTGAAACGAGCGAGGCTGTAACGATCGGCCGTTTAAATTTATTGAAATTAATTGCATTGGGCTCTCGAGCCTCCCGTCAACTACACAGCCAACTACATCGGGAACTTGGACTTCATTTGCCTTACTTCATAATTAACTTTAACGCTGCCATTACATTATAGAGGAATTCATTGTCGACGATAAGTTATCGGGACCACTACCTCCGACATATCTCTTGCACCAACTCGGCCAGAATTCTTGATGCCCTGCCAATTCAATATACCTTCTTCTTACTCAAACTATCTTACGAAACAAGATCTTTAGACTTTCGCTCATCAAGCAGCCGAGAGTCCCCCGATTATTATAAGCGAGAGAAAAGCTGGAGCAGCACGTATCTTTTGGCCTGGAAATAATACTCGATAGTCAAATAGTTGAGCGCAAGAGCATTGCGATAAATCGTAGGCCAAAGTAAGCCGAACGAGAGGACGACGCAGCTAAGGTGTCGGCAAGGACACGACGAGCTTCGCTGTTCTCTTCGAAAAGGAAAAAAACTATCAGCTTTCGTCGAATTCTCCGCGCGGGTCTGTCGGGAGTAGTGTGGTCGCGGGGTAGGGGAAGAGTGCCGGCCGGGAGGTGGATGGGGGTGGCGGAGGGGCTGCCGAGCACGTGGCCGACTTGGTCGGGCGAATCGATCGAATCGGCTTGCTAAGGGATAGTGCCCAACTAAGCGTAAGGGGATAGTGAGTACCCTCGGTACTCCCAATGACCCCGAGGGTCATCGTCGCACGCAGCCGGTGTGTGTGGCACGTGCAGCGCCGCCTCCCGGCTATCGATCGGCGACGCCGCCGCCGGCGACGACGTACGTGCTGACTAACCTTCGACCACTTCCGCGCGACACACCGGGTCGCACTGAATTATGGATTTGGGTCTCATGCGGGTGCGCGACGTCCAACCCCCCTGCCCTGTCATCGATCTCGCGCCCAACATTAACTTGACGCCCGCCCACCCTCTACGCACACCCCCGCCATCCCCGCCTCCCGTCCCCCCGCTCGGCCCACTCTTTATTTCGTGTTTTGCAAGTGTTTTCGGCATTGGCGGGTATGGAGCTCTTGTCACTCGCCCTCTCGCGCTTCTTCGGCTCGACACTTGAATCATAGACGAGACCAAGTCACATTTATTTATAGACTGTTTCTCCGGCTTCGGCTTGCTATTGCAATCCGATGGATTTACTTGAAATTTAGATTTCTATTGCAAGCGAGCAGCATGTGCTTATTTGTCCGTCAATCCCTACTTTTATCTATTTCAAACTTTACACAAAAGTTCTAGCAAAGCATTGTTATTATCGATATTTAAATGACCGCTTGGAGGTCTGCACTTGATTGTCTTTATCATTGAAATGAATTCTAATAATCAGCGTATAAGTACATGCGATATACTTTTGTTATTTTTTTATGAATTTAAAATCAATTAAACACGACAAATTAGTATGAAATATATTTTATATTGTATGAAAGTATTAGTATGAATGTATTTGCGCTTCAGTTATTGCTAAAATTCTGGGACTACAGTGAATTTTAGAAACGGTATTACTCAGAGGGAAACATTTGTCGGTTAATTATTTAAATGGACGTGCTTTTAGCAAGTAAGCAAGTGGAAAATTTATTTATAGGCAATTATTCTTGTTAAAGCGTGTTTAATATTATGTGACATGTGTAACAGTGGAATTCAATTTTTGTCATTTATTGAATTATTAAAGGGATGTATATTTAGAATCGAGCGAGACTCAGTTTCAAATCGAATAATGACAAAAAAATGTAAATAAAATGCTTCATCAAGACGGCGTAGTTGAATTTAAAATCAGTGGAACAATGTCAAGTTGAAAACTCTAGGCAATATTATGTATCCTCGTATGCGAGCAATTGAAATATTTTTAATTGTTATAGAATTCTTTTCGTGAAAGATATTAATGTATGTAAATTTGCCGGTCGAGTGTGTGTAGTAATTAAATTGAAGGGCGAAAGTAGGCGCAATGAAATCTATTTACGAAATGAAAATCTGTGCTTAAATAAATGCCTTCACCATTTATTTAGCATCGCTTACGTTTATAATGATAAACAATTATTTTTATACTATAATTGGAAATGATGCATTGGAAATGAAAAGTTTAAAAGGCATTTTTTCTCTCAAATGATGGACGAGATAAAGCAACATTCTCATAAAAAGTAATGAATCGTAGAATTATTAATTCGTGATTAATGGATAAGACTTCAATTATTCGGACATGTAGATATTCAGTTGAGTAAGCGTGGCCCATGGAGCGATAAACAACCGTAGCACTGCGAGATTAATATTGACTATGGCGTCATGTAATGATATGGAAAACAGTTTAGAAGATGACATAATTAGGAGGAAAGGATAGAGTGTGGAACAATTGGAAGAGCAAACTATTGTATTGTAGATTGACATTCGCAGCCAGCTCAAGAGTAAAAGTTTAATACACTTTGAGTAACACACAATGGCTCGATAAGATGGGAGTTTCAGAGATACTCAAATCACAAGAGGAAGGCGTACGTATGCCATCCTTATTTCATTAACAAGGCATCGTGAGTGAAAGAGGAAGTAGGATCGTCCTAAGGGCAAAAAAGGCAAGAGGAAAGAGGGGAAATGAAAATGCATCCAAGTGAAATTATTGGCCAGTAATTTGAAAAGAATTTGGTGCAAGTGATGGCGATCGCAATAAATGTCTAGCGCCAAATGCTTTAATTATCGAGAGGATAAAATGAGATGATAAAATGAAATAAAGCAGGATGATGACACTTTCGAGATGCTAGAATAAGTCATGGAAGAGCCACGTGACCGAATCAAAAGTGGGCTCGATGAAGATTTCAAGATTAAGAGCAAAGTCGAGCGCAATCCTCGAGAGATGAAGGATCCTGGACAAAATTGCAGGAATAACGAGATTTATACAGCTTTCTAAAGCGAGATCGGTAGTAGCGAGGCTTCTATCGAATGCCGATGCTCGACGGCCGGCAAGTAAAAAGTGAGCCGCAATATACGGCTGAGCGCACCGGAAGATCCCAGCGCATTCCGCGCAATATCTGCCGATGATGCGCGCATGATAATTCCAATGCCGCCCACGTGAAAACATTGCCAAGCGCGAAAACTCGGTTGTAAGAAGGAGGAAGAAGGAGGAAGAAGGAGGAAGAAGGAGGAAGAAGGAGGAAAAGCGCACTAGTAAATCCACCAGTGGGATATGTGCCGAGGGAGGGAAATTTGACTTGTGGGTTAATACAGTTGATTGGATAGTCTGCAATTGCGGTTATGGCAATTACCACAATCGAATGCAAGCACATATATATATAGAATGCAGATGCGTTAATTGTATGCGCGCGTCGCTTTGAGCCTGAGGAGATGTCGGATTCACGGACGGGTTACGGAGTCTATGAGGACACGAAAAACTCATTGTTCTATTGTTCGTGTTTGAACTCTGGTAGTTGGAGAGTGAGATATAATCACTATGAGGGCCATGAACTCGGATAAGCCGATGAAACTTTGGCTAAAGTTGGGAGTAGAGGGAGAAAATGGAATTTTTGTGAGTGCCTCGTGCAAAGAGTCGCTGAGAAGAGAAATATAGAAGACATCTATTTCAAGTGAGAATAGAGAAAAAGCTGCAGGTATGCGTACATCAGGTACGATTATCATTATTATCATTATTATTATTATGTAAATGCGTAGGCAGCCTTGAGCGGTCGAAAATGGGCTGAGAATTCAAGATATTTCCATTGTAATAGGAAATTTTTGGATTTATAATTTTTGCCAAGTAAGGAATATTTGGCGATGACTCCGCAAGGAGAAATACAAATTTAAGTAATGAAACCAGATATTTCAGTCGATACTGTCACTTAATATTCTAGAATAAGCGAGCGTGCGGAAAGTTTAAATGCTATTTTATAAAAAGAAATTTTATAAAAAATAGAAAATTGCCCACAGTGGTGATGATAGTTTTTTTCTTTTTTTAAACATTTAAGAAATTGTATACTGCAAAATTAAAAACTTTGATTATTTATATTAATGAATTCTTAATGATTAAGTAATACAAATAATGATAGGTATTTGTAACGCTTGATATTTTATATTTAAAGGATGATAAAAAACACAACCTCATATTACATATTGCACGTGAAATGTTAAATATGATTAGAATGTATATATATGTATATACATTTGTACAGTTGTAGGTGCATGAACTGTACGTTTAAATAATATTTATGAAAGTGTAATGGTAAATTGTACAATAAGCGAATAATGCCCGTATCGCTTTATTAATAGAGCATAATAAAAGTCCTAGATATATAAATATTTTCTAAAGCATTAATTATACGATTGGGTAGCATTGAAATTGCTCTCGGGAATTAATATGCAATTAATAATTATAAAGCAAATGCTTTTCATCGATAGCTAAATCTTATTGAAAGGCGGGCTTGAAAATTCCCGAGAAATTCGGTCGCTGCGCAGTGTCTCGTTCTTATTAGCTCTTGATATTTCCTTTCTAATGCTCTAATCTAAATTTCCCGGCCAAAGTCAGGAAGTGCATTTTCTAATTTAATATGTACGTGTGTATTATGAGTGAGAAGGGCCACGCTTGGCTTCCTTGGCTTGCGCTCCACGACTATTGACACACTGAACGAGCGGCGAATTGCGTTACAGGGAGTCGAATAAATCACGAAGCCTTGTAATAAGCGACAATGTAAATGTTGGGGCACGAGGGGGGGGGGGGGGGGGAGCGGAATGGAGATGTTGGAAGGCAAGCCGGTGAAAGTGCTTATAATAATGAAAAGCACGCCAATTATCTCATATCCAGGTAACTTTGAGATGTTGGAGTTGGCAGTTGGCAGTGGTGGATCACCCGCGCAACCGGGGACTCGC
>JAPYYT010002197.1:0-19784 GCA_030522565.1 Ceratosolen corneri | reverse complement strand
TAGGGCGAGGCGTAGAGGCCGCCGAGGACGGCGCTGCGCTTGAAGGCCGCGAGTCTGGAGCGCGAGGCCGCGGTCGTGCGCCTGCGTAGTTTGCCGGTAGTGCCGCCGATGAAGACGTCCTCGGAACTGGCGTCGAGCATCCAATAGTTGCCCTTGCCGGGGTCGTCGTAGTGTCGCGGCACTTTCACGAAGCACTTGTTGAGCGAGAGGTTGTGCCTGATGGAGTTCTGCCAGCCCTGCTTGTTGTTCTCGTAGTAGGGGAAGTTGCGCATTATGTACTCGTAGATGCCGTTTAGAGTGAGCCGCTTCTCCGGGCTCTGGCGAATGGCCATCATAATGAGGGCGTTGTAGCTGTAGGGCGGCTTCTCGGACTTCTTCTTGTCGGACTCGGGGTCCGCGTCCTGCTCCTTCGTCGCCGAGGAGTCTTGGCGGTGGCCACCGGGGCTGCAGCTGCCGGCGTTGCGCGAGCAGTCGAGGGGCGGCGGCGTCTCGGAGCCGTCGCCGGTCACGTCGAGATCGCTCGAGTCGTCGCTGTCCGGGGTCGGGGACTGGCCGCATGCGGGCGCCGCCGCGCCCGCGCATGCCTCCGGCACAATGTCCCGGATGCTGAAGTTACTCTTGAGGCTGGTGCGCGCCGGCGGGGGCGAGGCCGTCACCGTCAGCTGTTCGTTAGAGCCCTCCATGTTCACCATTATTTTCGACACTTTGCTCGGCTACGCTTTAAATCACAAATCACCGAACGAGGACTCCTACTATCTTCTGCGATTACTGAGTTCTGCGACACGAAGAGTGTCTCAACACTATTCACAGTCGTCGATATGATATTGTCGCGCACCGAGGTAAACGTCCATACCTGTCGATCGAGTTCGCCACGGCTTTGGTAAAGGAAGATGCGACGGACCGAAACGTCGAATGTGAGCGACCGCACGCATCTGCTTCTTCCCCTCTCGACGAGAAGCTTTTATAGTCTCGGAGCTGACTCCGCCCAAACGCGTCCTAACCCAGCCTATTCGGAAGCACCGGGGGTTCGGGAAGCACCAGGTCTAACCGCGTCAGAAGAGACAGCCAATGAGCGTCGAGAGCTGTGCCTAGCGATGACCGCGCTTCGTTGGGTGGATCATGCGGCAGTAAAGTCGTTGGTGGGAGAAGCGTTGAAACCCGGGCCCCTGTCATGGAAGCGACAGAGAAAGAACGATAGTTTGAGAGAGAGAGGGAGCTCGGCCGAGAGTACGAGTACGAGTGCGAGAGAATATTTGGAAATGTATGGATAAGGTGCTAGGAGGGGGACAAAGCGAAAGGGAGGGGAAGAGAGAGAGAGCGCGCGCTTGTGTGAGAGAGAGGGAGAGAGAGAGTACAAACAAATCCCAGCGTTACAGCGCGTGCTTCGCTTCGCTGGCCATCGATGAACTTCCGAGTCGCCCATTCGCCAAGCTTTTGCAATAAAAGAATCACTGCGCGTTTGCGCTGTACACACGCGCCTACGTAATGTCAGCCGACGGCTACACCTCGATAACGTCCAATAAAGTACCTGCATTTGCACCTAATGCACTTTCGTGTTACACGTCAATGGATTCTTTAGAAGCGCATTCACGAACGAACGATGGGATAAAATTTTTTCCTGACAATAAGATGTTGGATCTTAAATTAATATTATTCTTCTACTATATTAGCCATGAAATTGGCGTGAATTAATTTGGAAATGTTTTTATCGTCATTGGATGATAACCTGTTTCAAATCGGTGAACATTAATAAAATTAATAAAATGGTCCAGACTTTTACTCAAATTTATCCACATTTCTATTTATTAGACTAAGACAATTGAGTATAACTGATCTATATTTTTACATACACGTTTTTCAGTTACATAGAGTGCAATTAAATAATAATAGTGTGTAATATATGTTTTGCACTTAATATATCGAATTCGGGAGTGTTAGCCTATTTAACGAATTTATTTTCATATTTATAAGAATAAGAATTAAAGTAAAATGTTCGTACAATCTTAAGATCTATAGATTTAAAAGAAACAAGGAGCTCCAAAAAATTCATTCACTACGCTAAATATAGTAAAACAATTTTTTTGTCTCAAGTATAAATAAAATTATTTTATTTAGCGTTGAGTACTTTTTTTAAGAAAGATCATTTTTTTAAGAATAAATATTTCCATTTCACTATAATCGACTACTTACAATTTGGATTATCAATTGGAATATTATTGAAATACAAATTATTGAGTTGGCTAAATAATATTTTCACTTGGTAGTTTTTTTTAATGCTATAATACATCTACGTCAGACAAATTATTGTTTATCCACATCGATCTACAAAGACACGAGCCATAAAAAAATTGAATAATTGTTTAATTAAATTGCTTAAGTGTCATTATTTTATATTTACAAACGTTAATATATATATATATATATATATATATATATATATATATATATATATATGTGTGTGTGTGTAAAAAATTTAAATATTGCTTATGTTATGAATAATTGTTATCACAAGTTTCTAAAAATTTCTACAAAATCAACTAATAATATATGTTTATTAAAATAAGAAAACATTTAACAGATCTTTATGTATAAGCCTCTCAAAATCATAAGGAAATTGGATTTTAATATCATCTATATGGAGATCTTACATGCATATCTTCTCTTTCGTGCATTTTGTCACTTTTGTATATATAATGATAACAAAAGTCTCGGTTCTTATTTTAACGAAGTCTGATATAGGAAATCTACGTTTTTGAAAATTGAATTTATCATTATTAACAACATAATTATTTATTGAAAGTAATATATCATCAACATATAAGTTGTCATTTATATTTTCAAAATTTATCAGCTTCTTTTATCAACTACTTATTAATTAATTTTTAATAATTTATTAAAAAATAATTAAGATAATTAATAAATATTAATGATAAATTTTCAATCGAACCAACAAAATTAAATTGAAACAATTATTCGAGTTTCAGCTATGTACTATAAATTTTATATAAATATTTGCCCTCGTACAATGTAAATTGTTTATTTTAAATACATGATTTCCATCGCTGGATGCATTTAATTAAAAAATATTAGTACTAACTTTCAATTCATTAACTTTGCAATTAATATTATGGCTTGCTAATTGCATATAATGGTAGTTATATATAATTACACAACATATTTGATTTTTATTAATAAAATTGAAAATTTGTATAAAAATCGAAATATTTGTAGATTACTTTTTTATTTCTTAAATAAAATAAAGTTAAGCTTTAAAATAACTGATAGAGTGAATTTTATAGAATCATAATCATCCAATTTTAGAATGTTTTTTCAAAAAAATTCGTTTAAAATTTTGAAAGCTAGTTATAACTGAATAAAAATATTATTTTTAAGCCCTTAAATTTCAGTGAGCTTTAGTCCGATTTACTTAAAATTTCAGGTAAATATTTTTAAAACGATATACTTTAAGAAAACGTTATTATTGAAAAATCAATATTGTCAAATTTTCAAATGCCTATAATCTCTTAAAGAAATTTGTTAAGAATCAATCATATCGCTAATTTTATTCTGGTCGTTATACAATGAGATTTTTTTATAATATACACACATATATATATATATATACTTATTTAATTTCAATATTCAAAAAGATTTGGAAATTTCTTGGAAAGTTTAAAATATGATAAAAAAAGTATCATATATTTTTAAGGAAAAATTGAAAAATTTTGAATTCATTTGCATTTCAATGCGTGTAAAATACATTACATTATCTTTTGGCTTAATAATTAACTATAATAAACAAAAATTTAATGTCACGATAAAAATTATAAAAAGAAAAAAAATTAATTTGTAATGATATTAAGTGAAATTAAATAAGAATAAATGATTATTCTACCATTAAAGTATCGAATCTTTTACATATTATTTATTATTTATGCGATTATTAAGGTTGTTAAAAACAAAAATTGTACTGTAATCAACGAGAAGGATCATAAGTGAATCTCTCAGCAAATAATTTATATAATTTTTAATAATTGAAGTCATTGTTTGATATTATCATAAATAATTCGAGCTATTTGAGTTAATCGAATGGAAGAGCAGAAGTCAAAAAAAAATGTATTAAAGCACAATGCTAATGTTTAGAAGGGAAAGATACAAGTTTCGGGAAACTGAGTTCGTTGAGCGTATACAGTGCCAGAGAGATGAAAAACAATAGAACACACGAGCCGAAAAAGACTGCGGATGTCTTGGAAGCTTCAGAAATCGGTTTACGCCGCATAAAAGAAAGCAAAGTTCTCTTTTTCCGCCTGAATGACATCTTTACACGCGTTACCAGGCCCCCCCAGTGTGAAAATGTCATCAACTCGTAGTGGCCGGCAGTTTTAAATGTTCTTTGCTGCTCTTTACGACCATGACATTTGAGAATTTCCGAATTCTGAACGGCAAAATTGTGAATACTTGAGCTGCTGCGTGTTAATCTTCGTAGCCGTCGATAATTATATTATTTAGGTCTATATCAATACTTTCCCAGGATTATGCTTAACTTCCACGGAGAGCTGTGAATTTCACTTTCTCGAAACAATCAGCCATCCGCTTTATAATAATAATATGACTAGGGAAGTCTGGTAACATAACAGAAACAACACAAGGAAGCCAAAGGGCCAATATAATGCATTGATTTCGTTAAATTACTCGGCGACTGATCGGCCTTGGAATTGTTATTTTTTATTTCAAATCAAAAGGGCCGTCAAAGGCATTGCTTCTCAAGTATCTATAATCGAACAAAGTCGGATATCTCGATGCATCGACGAAAATACGATCTCGGGCAATAATAAGCTGGTAGATGGTTGGATGGCGTTCGAAGGAAAGTCGTGGAAATGGCCTAAAAGCACCGAGCAATCACCACATTTTACCATTTCAACGCGCTACGCATTACAAAGACAGGCGCGAAAAAAAAACTTAAATTTCATTTTTCCACGTCTTTCTTCCTACCCCCCTACCCCCTACCCCCCACCCCCCAAATCTTCTTTCCCAGAAAGTAATATGCAGAAAAGGTTGGAGGTGGCCCGGGCCTCCGGCGTAGAAGCATCCGAAACGGGGATCGAGCATGTACAAGAGAAAAATAGATCTCACAGGCGGTTCCTCCTCTTCCATGTCAAGCATATCGAATTTTGGGTCCAGAACACTCATTACATCATTATCGCCGAAGCACGCCGCATTCGCCACAGTTTTCTCTCTCTCCGCCCTTCGGCGGGGCACCTCCTATGCCAGCTTCCTTACATTTCTCTTTCTTTTTTATCTTGCGCCTCGGGAACATTCTTGGAGATTCTCTCCCTCCCACTCGAGCGCCCTTTTCCCAATGCCGGAAAGCCAAACGAAAGTAAGATGAGAAAGAAGCCACAAGTTCAACTCGACGCACACGACGAAAACCTATTATTTCATACCTTCGTCTAAGCGCTTCGTCCCCTCTTTGTCCTTGGTGCTGAGATGCGCCGTGCCGAGCGCTGACATATAACCGGGACTCCTAGGCTTCAGGTAGTTCACGATTTGTCCAACAAACTAGCTTATTTGCTCAACAAAGCTCATCATTCAATTTCATATTATTTCTGTCCTTTCGTGAGCGCGCGCGCGCGCTCCGAGCACTTGCACACTTACATTATGCGACAACGTTATTGCTACGCTAAATCTCCTCTCCCCAATCGCATTCGGCATTGCGTGAAAAATGTACTTTTGCAATGTGCATTTCAGTCGTGAGGTCGATTTAAGATTCTCATTGGACGAAATTTCACAAAATCGCTTCGACAAACTTGACATTGCTGGACATACTTCTATCGATAACTTTAAGCTCATATAAATTCAATGATTTAATCAAATGTAACTATAAATTTTTACTCATTAAAGTGGCCACAATTTTTTGAGCTAATGCTTTCAATCTCGCGATATTTTATTTTTACAAACAAATTAACGCTTATAGCACAAAAATAACATAAATGTAAAGGTAATTAATTTTGCTATTGCATAAAAAATCTTGATTATTATAATATCATTATCACTATAATTAATTGATACATATATATATATATATATGTATATATATATATTTGTTAATATCATATAATATGTTATCTATTGAAAAGAATAGACCTTTGGGGAATTTAATGTTTCATGCGCAATATTTATTGTACAAATACGAGAAAGAGAATTATCTTTTCTGTTTATTATTTATCCTTTAAAATTAATTTTGTTTAAACACTGTATTATTGAAACACTGTATGATATTACGATTGCCTTATGTATATTATCAAGTATTACGAGGAAATTCTTATTCGATTGATTTAAACATTTTTAATTGAGCAAAAGCATTCTGAGCTTTTGGACTCGGAAGTACCCACGAAACTCTAAAATTCTCAACAAAATTCTCGACAAATTCTCGCGAAGAGTATCTTCTCTTTATTAGCAAAACTTTGAAATTCACGACTAATTAAGAGTAATTCGAATAATGCTTATTGTATTTGTAATACAACTCAATTGACCATAAAATGGATACTAGGTAATAATGCCAATACCAATATAATAATCAGATAGAGGTTTATTCATATATTGTGATAAAAATAATACAAGATTTAATATAAATATTTAACTTACACAATTGTACTATTCCAATGTAGTATTGGTCGACCAAACACTTTGTAGTGTTTAGCAATGTATGGCAATAAAATTTTCCTTATATTTTAAATCATTGCGAGAATACAAATTTAATTATTTTTTTCGAAAATTAAATAAATTCATTACTTACATGCACACAAAATAATACATAAATTGCGTAACAAATTCAAATGAATTCTACATTTGAGAAAATATTTTTAAACTAAACACCATTTGCAAATTATTGCAATTGTTTTTAATATAAAAGCAATAATCTTATGTTTATTGAATTCACTCAATCTCAAGAGAATCTATAATTTGAATTTTTATATGGCAAATAATCATGTATAAATACATAATCACTTTTACTGTAAATCTGTTTATTGCCTTTAAGTTTGAAAAAATGTGACTCAGGATATCACTTAAGCACATTATAATGCCTGGCACTTTGATTATTCATACATTAGGTTCAGAGTAAAAATTGTTTATTTCTTAAAAGCAAATAAATAAATATATATATATTTTATCAGGAAGAAGTATATGGTGTTTTTATAATTAATAGTTTGTCTTCGAATAGCTTTAATCCTTAAATCGCACCTCTACTCCCTATATAATATAAATATATACAACAGCGTCATATTGCAAGTTCGTCCAAGTAATTATTCAATATATTTATTTTATACTCTCCATTAATTTTGTCATAAGTATTTTTTTGCTGCTTGTTATTTAATCGGTTATTATAAAAATCGTAGAAAGTAATTGCGTAAAAATTGAAAAAGTGTTTGTCGTAAACAAGAGATGAAATACGAAATTGACTCTTATCATACCGAATTTGGTATGTGTTTGGTATACATATACCACCTCATGATATATAAAATAATTAATCGATAATATTAAGTTATTTTGATATTTTTTTATGTGTTTTAAGGTTTTAAAATAATTATTTTAATTAAATTAAATTAATCGATTGAATATCTTCTTCGAATTAAGAATCTATGGGTTAATAATAAATTGTATGAGAGTTGAATGAAAACTTGTTGTAAAAGTGTGGGAATAAATAAAAATATAAAATAAATATATAACCCAACTAATAAATTCAAAATAATCCTCTCTAACGTTGCTACAATATGGAAATTAAACAATGGAAATTAAATAATCTTACAAATGTACTCACTTGAAGTTCAATGAAATAATCACATATGTATTAATGAATTTCCGATATTCCGAGGTAAATAAACAAAGTAAGGATTATTATCTAATGCTGCAAATATTATTGTCAGGAAATAGTAAAAAGTATAGAAATATTAAGATTGTTATATTGAAAGTTTTTAGTAAATTAGATTTTCAAAAGAATCGTGGCACAGTAGAGTAGAGATTTTGCATTCATTCAATGTGTGTCCGATGTACGAATTATCGAATGAAAGGTGATTTTGAAGGAAAGATGAGGTGAAATTATATTGACTTAATATAATACAATACAATAATCACGAAATCACGGGCCAAATTCGCTGGCCATAACATTGGAGATATAGTTTGAGAATGAGGAGGGTTGCGGAGGAGGATAGAAGGAGGTGGAAAAAGTGTAGACTGTCGGCTAGTGCGGCATCGCTGACTTTCACCGAAATGTAAATTACCCTGTCGGCGGATAATCTGAGGCTCGGATTTTTCCACCGCAGAGGAAATAATCTGGATTTGTATTAAGAGGGAGAGGGGCTCGCTAGTGGCCGCGCGCCTCATTCTCTCAACAACTCGGCGCGACGACGGCACAGTCAGTCGCCGGCCGTTGAAGGCTCGGAGAATAAAAATAAAAAGCACGGCCCACTCATTGAATGCCACGGGGTGGTCTGTTATGCGGGGCACTCGCTAAACATGGGGCGGTACTGGACTTTGTGGGAATTATGCGGAGGAGGGTGGTAAATGCGCGCGAAGGCGCAGAAAAAGGATATTGAGAGGGATCACGTGGTAAATGAGATGCACTGTACCCGGGCGGGCGGGGGGGAGGGGGGAGGCGTTCCTTTCATCCGCGCAGCCTTTTCGCCTATTTTGCTTTGGAAACAGCTCCAGATCTCTTTCTATTGCCTCTTTAACTTGAGCTCTGACGACTTAAGCGTAAGCTGGTTACGCGCGCCAAAAGGAGTCACCCGACTTGCCCCTCACTTATACATGCCCAATCTAATGAGAGTTCCAAGCCCATTTACCCTTCTACTTGCATGATCTCTCCCTAGGCGGAGCTTAGCGATTTCATCGAAATCGCATCGCGCTTTCATGTTATCGCCGCGCTACCACTTCGTCCCCATCGATAATGCGCTATTTGTTTCGTATGGCGAGGAGGAGGCCGAATTTCTCGAATGGGACAAAGAAATTGAAATACGAACGTGGATAAAGTCTTGGAGAGAGATGTGCAAGAGCAGACATTTCTCAAAGATAATAATAGCACGTGAGAAATACCACGTTGGCATCCTTTGGATTTATTTCCTTTTGATACATTTTCCCGTAAAATTACCTGTCATATTTATCATGTCTATCGCAGTTGAAAATTTCAAGTGACTCGTTGTATGTTGGTGATGGTTCATGGAATAAAAACTCTAATAAAATATCGTTAACTGGTGATAATGTAAAATAAAAAGAAAACTGGAAAGCTTATAATGAGCCAAATAGTCAAAAGTGTGTCTTTTTCTTCAATTCTTGTTCTATTCTATATTCCTTCGATTTTACTATAAATTTAATTGCCATTGTATAACTTGGGCGTCATATAAAAACAATCACCTTTTCATTATTTCAAACAATACAAATTAGGATTGATATTGAGCAAAGTGTCGCACTATATCATCAATCATGCTACGTGCGTTATTAATTTCAATTCGGACATTTGTTTATTGGCTATTTAGATATTAGAGAGGAACTTGTTTTACCAAAAATAATAATAATTTACAATATTAAAAGTGGCAAATGTTGAGAAGCCTGAATGATTTAGTTTGTAGTGGTGGTGCCTCAAGTCTCGGCTAATTTAACAAAAGAGACATCGACGAGCAAACTAATTCTTACAAATTCACGTTGTTTTGATTGGCCAAGCTTTACTTTTAACAATATAATTTGATAAGCGAGACTCCCATATGGAAGGCTAATACGAGGATAATTGAGCCTGTAATGTTATTAATGAGGGAAGCTTTTGAACTCTGCGTTCTTGAACTGTTATTTTTAGTTGTCCTGTGGGCCAAACTAGACACTTAACCTCGATGAAGCTTATTGATACACAAAGACTGCTCTCAATGTAAGACTTGTTAAGGCCATAAAGCAGTTGAGCATTACGCCATTTACTCTTTAGACGAAAGAAAAGTGAATATTTGTACGCACAAAAGATGGATCATAGAATGTCGTCCGACTCGCTGATTCAATTCATTCAATGTCCGGCAACTTCTCCAGCTTCCAATGTACGCTCCCATTGTCATTCCCAACCTCGAATCTTTCAAATCTATGATTGTTATTGTGTATATATTCCTTCGTAAGAAGCTCGCCCACAATTTACTTTTATCTACGCTCCACGTCGTTCCTCCTCTTCTTTAATCCCTCACTTAATACATTCAAATACATTGAGCTGCATTATAAAATTTTCAAATTATCAGGTGCAATTATAGCCGCAGCATATATATATATATTTATATATGTGTGTGTGTGTGTGTGTGTGGGTGTGCGTGCACAAATGCCAATCAAGCTGTTAATGTCCAGACGGTATTTAAGCCAATTTGCATGTTTTGCCAATGAATTTATTAAAGTGATGCAGATGATGAGTGAAAATTCTTAACGATAATTCACAACAAGTGGGGAAAACCCCGTGCACGATGCGACAAATTCGGAATCAGTCGTAATTCGTCGATCGTCGTAATGAGGTTCGATAAATTATATTTATCATTACTTTTTGCCCAACTGAATATTACTTTTAGCCTTGATTCTCATTCGTTCGATTTTGAATTTCGGCAGTAAAATAGTGCAGGCAACTTAGTAAATTGTATTATTCGATTAAGCTCATCCTTGAAATGAATTCCTTTATATGCTAATGTCAATATTATTTCGTTAAGGCATCAATTTCAGTCGTGAATATTATTTCTCCGACAACTAATGAAGCTCTCTATTGCTTTTTCTCACGAATTCATGAATTGGGAAATCCCATATATTTTTCTAACTCGAATAAAGGAGATTATGCGCATTACGCCACCTATGTGTGTGCGTGTGTGTGTGAATTTTCAGAGCATTCTACATTGGAGTTTTTGTACGGTTAGACAAATTCGAGTGTTTGATCATTTGTGGCTTCGTACTCATGCTACAAAGCCACCTATAAATATAGACTTATACTGCAATTGTTAGAAAATGCCGTTTTTACAATACTACCTGCTTACCACTACTATATTATAACGAATATATTATGACTATGAAAATCCACACAGTCTGCTGCGTCGTTTTTTTTTTACGATTTCCATCCATTTTTACAGTTTTTTACGTACTTGCGAGCCGCTCAGCTTCATTGTATTTTTATTTCACTTTGTATTGCGTTGTTTATTTATTTATTTATTTCTTTTTTATAACACCGAGAAAAAAAAAAGAGAACAAAAAAGAAATGGAGATGGGCGAGTGTCATAGGAACATCTATGATCATCATAAAACAATTAAAGGAATCCTTTTTACGTTTTTCAAAAACATTTAATGTCAAAAGCATAGGGAACGACGTACAGGTGTTGGTTTTACTTTCAGTACAATTTTAACGAGGGGACGAGCCTGACACGAACGATCTTGGACAAGGAATCTATAAAGCATACGTGAAAATGAAAGACGAGGGTGAATATAATTGGAGATCAGAATACATAATCATCTTTGCATAATAATATTGACACTTATTGACGAAAAATTATATAAAGTGTAGAAAAAAAAATAATCTAATTTTAAGTACAAAATTTATTGCAAGGGAGAACATTCTCAATAAGTATTGCAATTACATTGGTATTTATTTATAACTTTAGGTATTGGAATATTTACAAAAAAAACGCGTCTTCTCACTATCATTAAACACACGAATATACCAATAATTGAAGATAGCGAGTTATTAAACAGTTAAATATTTTAAAAATATATTATTCGAATACTTTTAAAAACGTTTTTTTAATACATAAATACTAGTTAACTGTATTATTACTGATTTTTAACTAATAATCGCTGCTAAAGATTGATTAATAAAAGATTATTAATAAATATATTTATGCTTTAATAAGTTATACTTATGTTCTGAAATGCTATTTAATACATTTTTTATTTATTATATAATACTCAAAAACTAATATATTCGCAATTAGTGTTAAAGTTATTAGGATTAAAGAAAACGATGCATTTATAGGATATTAATAGCTCTATTACTGTCAAATTTTTTAGTCTTATGATTATATTAGATAAAGATTAGATATACGATTCAAATTTATTGTTCTCATTCCTTACTCAAGTACCAAATCATATGCATATCGAGAAAATTGTTTATAATATATATATATACATGTGTATACATATGCATCTACTGATAATTTCTTATATGGATATTAAATATCGATAAAAATTTTAATAGTTACTTTGTACTGTTAAATTAATTTGTAATCAACTTAGACATTTAATGCTTACGTGAAATTATTATCGTACTTTATACAATATATATTTCGTAATACTTCTTAATATTCTATAGCACAATACTTACAAAATGAATTATGTGTAAAATTATGCATGACAAATTTACTTTTGTAAACAACTAGCAACAAGTAATCATGGAGCATATTAATACTTTGTTAGTTGAGGTCCAGTTAATAAACTGTAACCTTATATATGTTTTCTTGCATGGCCATAACAAATACTCGTGCTGCGGCAGGATCGGTCATATTTGCAGTTAGAATCTCATTTCCTTAGAAACATCGATAACTGGCGTCTAGTTACGCCGATAAAAGTATAAAATAACATAACCACTGTTGGCTCATAAGTTCTTTACATTGGCATATTTGACGGGAGTATAAATATTTCTTAGAGCATCGTAATATCTCTTTGCGGTTAATACTGTTTGAGCTATACACATTGACTCTCTACTGGTTTTGTTTCTTTGTAATTTGAAGAATTGTGCGCGTTATCATTGACATTATTGACACATTTTAAAAAATTCGACAAACAATAAAATCTACTTAACATAAAATTATACTTATTAAGATGAACAGAGGTAAAAATGTATTTATATGCGTATTCATTTAATATGAATTTTGTTGAAAAAAGCTTATAGCTGAATTATTACGCGCGAACGAAACTAAAAAATGGTCTAATTAATTTTTTATTACGTTATTTAAAAACGTGTGATTTAATAAGCACGAGGCACGTTACGAATGTTGATATTAGTTTTATAATACGAAATAATTTTTATTATCAAATTTATTCGATACAAGAGCCGTAAAATTTGTATTACGTCGAGGCGACGATTATTCATTTAATTAAAACAAATATTTTGTGGCTTTTAAGCTAATTGGAATTCAAGACGTTATATCATTGTAAAATGAACATAAGAATCACGTTCGTAATGCAAATAGTTGATTATAATGTTTTTACTACAATTGGAAATATTTAATAATATTGAAGGTATCGTGGCGAAGAGATCCATGAATAAAGATTAGGCATGTTCTTCAAAATAAATGTTTACCTCGCATTAATATTACCTGAAAAATTATACAATGAATTTCTAAATTTAAACTAATGAGCAAATACGATTAAAATAGTTTAATGATGAGTATAAATGTAAATATTTAAAGGGGTGTGGCAATTCTCACATTGAAACAGTATTTTCCAAGAAAGTTTTCGTTCTCGTTACGTTAGCATTTAACAATGCAGATTTAACAACTGGACGTTCTATATGTTGCGGTTATATAGATCAGGAACATTTTAATTCGCCTCCGCCCCCCACCCCCACCCCTCTCTCCCGTTCAGCGGCACAATTCAACATTTATATTGTAATTTTCACGTGAATTTAATAATTGGATTTTATAATTTTTAATAAGCATTTATAGAATATGTGATAGTACATATTTTTTTTTAATAGAAGATTTACTTTAATGAAGTATTTAATTACCTACTAATTAAAGTAAGTAATCCACTCTAAATTATATTTATACATCGCACGAAGTGCACCGATTCGATGTTTGATTAAGCACTAATTTGTTACGTTACAAAGAATAAAATTAATCTCAAATCATTTTTCTTCTACAGACAATTTAGTAAGATTTTACCAAAAAAATTCTTCTCCATCCAAGTTTCACACAATTTTTCAGAAATATTACGAATTAGACATGTTTTTGTCATTATACCGACCTTTTTCAATTTTAATACTTTAGTAACATTCGAAAGAAAGTTGATACTCTTGATCAGTTTAACGATACTGTTGAATCTACACTATCTTGTAATATGATCTAACTATACCGGGGTAAAGGTATATTAGATAATGTAAGTAAATTAAGAATTAAATTTTGTTTATTAATTCAATAGTATACAGACCCACTATTCTAATTATTTATATATTTAAAGAATATTTGCCGAAAGATGAGAATGAAAATTTTAAAATAAATATCTTTCCCCATGGATATTTGTCGGCGTGTAAAGAAATGTTTAATTTTTACACGCGTGTTTAAAAATACATATTAACATAAAATATACGATAATTTTATGGAGAGCAGCAATAGCTTTTATTATAATTCTTTCTATTTGACATTAATAATAAGTAATTTTTATAATGTAAATTAAGTTTTATAAAATTATATAAAAAGTCAATGAATAAAATTAATAAAATTGTAACAAACTGTAAAAAAAAGTGTAAAATATTTCATTAAGCTTAGATAAATAATTACTTGTGCCAGATGTGTATACATTTTTTCATTTATATCGTCTTTTCAGAATTAAAAAAATGTATATAGTTTATATTGATGGATAAATTATAAATTATTACGAACAATTGATAGTATAAGAATAATACTTGAATAATTTAAATTTTATTACCTCTATTGTTTTTATAATTATTTAATATATAAGTATTTAATATTTGAGTATTACAATTAGTAGATTTAAATTATCCAGTATAAATTTGTCTAAAATATAAAAGAATATAATATATACACAACGAAAGTAATTTATACCAGATACATTTACATTTTAGACTCACATAATATAAAATGGTACATTGCGTGTTTTGCTTTTCATAAAATAGTAAAAATATCAAGTGCATGTTGATAGTTATAATATCGTTAGGCTGCAAATATTTTTTATAATAGTAATAAAGATGTACATTTATGTAAATAATATTGTAAATAATAAAAAATTAATTATTTATGATGTATAGAAGCTTAATGCAGAATGTAGTTGGAATCAAGATGTAAATAATTTTTCTAATTATATATTTATTACGCTCTTATAATTTACAAATTTTGATAGTGATTTATTTAGTGCTACGATAGCACGCGAAAAATGTCATATTTCCAAAGTTTTTCAGATTTGCGTTGAATGCTATTCTTACCAGTGCTCACGTACAGTGTTGTATATGTTTAATACAACATAGTAAATATTTAATACAATACGTATATACAGTGAAATGACTTAAAAATATGATTTTTAAGAATTTGAAATGTTTTGAGCAACAAAGCACTTGAAGATTATAGAACTATCTCAGCATGATATATGTGAACTGCTTCCGAATTCAAATCGCATCATCATGAATCTTTTGCATTGCTCTCTCTCTCTCTCTCTGTGTATATATATGTATGTGTATAAATATATGTATATATATGTTATCCTTTTCTATTTGAATTCTCAAGAGACGATAAAAAGGGAAGTTAGATGGCATAGATGACCAATGATAGATGTATTTTTGATGAAGATCTTTGGAAAAAGACAGAAGCGGGAGTGAAAAAGAAGGAGCTCAGGTTTGGGCATTGGGCGTGAATGTCATTGTGAGTGAATAAAACCAAATAGTGAAGGGGCAAGCTGCTGTCAGTCTCTTTCTTTCAATGTCGTGTCTTCAGTTACAAAAATCAATAAGCCGGAACAATGAAAGAGAGAACAGAGAAAGAATTTTGTCTTGCAAATCACAGTATGAATTTTTGACTATAAGAAGCACTATTTCGTCGATCAGATTATAAAACGAGTACTTTGTAGTCTGACCATAACTGGGTAGAGAACATTCATCGTGTCCAAAAAAGAAGATGGAATACGTCCAAAAAATTCATAACACATACAGAGAGAGAGAGAGAGCCGATCAGGGAGACTAACATCAGAAAGTCAAACCTAGAATAAGAAGAATAGTAAATAAATAGAATGAGGGTGAAGAAGGAAAAGAGGGAGGTGCTAAAAAGAATAATGAATGGTTTTTGGTCAAAGCGTAGTCTATAACGTTGGAGTCGTTTCATGTGGCGATCTCAGACAACAGGAAGACATTCAGAGCGCTTTGTATAATCGATGTATAGTGGGAGTGATCTGTACGTGTAAGATTGGTGGTCGGCTTAGAGAGAGAGAGAGAGAGAGAGAGAGAGAGAGAGGGAGAAAAGGAAAATTAAATGCTCACATGGACATTTATTTATCGAGTTAATACTCGAGTGGTGCGACATGCGGATATATACAGGGAAGTGTCAAATAGAATTTCATGTGTGTGTCTGTGAAAGTTACGTAGAGCACGGAGGGAAATTTAAATTGGAACAACTCCTCGCATTCTTCTCTATCGCTCGTGCAAAACATTAGTCGTGTGCTGCAAAGACATCCCTCGCACACAAACACGCCTTCTCTGTCTTCTCTTTTTTCATCCCCACACCACATGCGATATTATTATGTGTGCCGGCGTCGTTCAATATAAATCACGTTAAAGTTGTAGGCCACGGTCGTTTTAAAATGCCACTTCTAGCTCCAAACCGTTGTATTTCCCCATCTTGAATGGTACATATCCTGTTGAGATATCCTTTATACTCTGTAACACGCAGTGGGATATTACAAGGGTGTACGCTCGTTATGCTTCAATATGAATTACAAATTCGAATGTTACGAGAGTTACATTAAGTGTACGAGACGTCAATGAAAATGTTCTTCCCTGTGAAGTGACTAGACCCTCGAAAGATTAACTTCAATAAATAGCACATGCGCGGGGCATTTCTTGCACTTACATGCTTTTCATGCTCCCACTGCAAGGAGTGCATTGTACGTGTGTTTGTTTAATTTCTTGCGTACATGTTTGTCTAATTAATAATGCAATGACGCTCTCGCAAGATTAAATGTAACGCAGGAGAATGTCAAATCTTTAGACATACGTAGACGTCAGTAGTGATGGGCCTTTTTTTTTCTTTTTCTTTCTTTTTTGCAACATTGAAATTAATTTTATTATTCGAAACATTCACATGGTATAGTTGTATTGTATTATTATTTCAATAAACAGTGAATGGTAAATTATTAGATAAACGGGTTAACGCTCCTATATTATTAGACAATAATAAATTAATAATTAATTTAAGACAGTAAATTTTAGTCAATTATCTATATTCTATACATTACTTTTCCAAGCCAACCCAACCAATCACTTGACCATCATCATTGAATCTTTAAGCGCTTTAACAATTAAACGGGGAGAGAAGGAAGTTCTAGAGCTAATATGCAATTAGATAAAAACAAATCAGTTACAGAGAGCGTCGTGAGTAGTAAAATTATTTGCAGGAAGTTATGTATTACTCTTTGCGTAACGGTCGTGCATTATTTTATACTTCTTTTCAATTCATCTTGAATCACTATACAAAGGTTCTTTGTATCGCGACGATCTGTTTCACTTTCGGTCTATGTTAAAAGCGATATTGCTCCTCGTTTCATACAGAAGAAGTTTCCGCTTCTTGATCTCTCTCCATCGCTTGTTGTTTTAATGACGGAGTCTGATATTTTGCGCACAGTTTCTTCGAAAGCTCACTTATGATTCAAGTAGCGCTTGGCGATGAGTGCTTTACCGGTCGTAAGTTACAGACGCTCGTAATAAATAAACGATTACAAAATCGTATATGCTCATCTACGTAAACGATTTCAAGTGCAAATTATATCTTTGTGCCCGAGTACCAAAATGTTCTAGCGGCCAAGTGCGATGCTTTTCCCATGTAACTATTTGTCAAGTAATCGTATTTACAAAAAAAAAGATAAAAAAATTGAAAAAAAAAAAATATTAATAACATGTAGCGTTAAACAACATTATAAACGACATTAAAAATGTTGCAGCAGGACTTTACGAAATTTAATTTTACATTCATATTCACATAACTAAGGATTTAATTATAAATTTTTGACAATAAGTATCCAATAGACTTTCTTTCATAAAATAACATTTCTTATCAACATTAATAAAATGTATGCCTTTTTTTCATACAAATAAATACCAATTATTTGTATGAATTGTTTTGCAAGAGATTTATAAAAGCATTGATATCTTTTTCATAGATCATAAAACTCCAATACTTAAATTAATTTCAATTTTAATATATTTCAATTAGCTTCATTTATTAAGAACGTTTATACATTTATAAATTTATAATAACTACTTTTAAAATTATATGTAAATTATATCTAAAGAATTATTTAAATATATTTCAATTAGCTTCATTTATTAAGAACGTTTATACATTTATAAATTTATAATAACTGCTTTTAAAATTATATGTAAATTATATCTAAAGAATTATTTAAATATATTTGTTTTTAATTTATACAAAGATAATCTTTTGTAAACACAATCATGAACAATTTTATAAAATATACAGTCAATTAATACAATCATTAAAAATAAAAGGCAAAATTGATTATTAAGCAATATTATGTGATTACATCTGCAATTAAAAATATATTAAAATTAAATTCACAATTCCGTTCATTAATGTTAGAATTTTAATAATGGCAGTTTACTTATTTTTAAATAGAACTCGAATAATATATTGAACTTATTATTATACTTAAGTAATAATTAAGTAACATATTAAAAATTAAGCTAATGAAAACATTTAAGGAAAATATCAAAAAGTTTTTGAATGCATGAATGCCAACTTGAAAGCTACCATAATCAACATTTTCGTAAAACCGAGCGAATTATTTTGATTTTTGAAATTTACAGATTTAATTCGATATCAAATTTCTATAATATTAAAATACTCTTCATCTAATCTAATATCACAGATCGTGTATTCTGTTTAGTTAATCTGTTCCATTCATTATAATTAATTCACTAGGATTAAACATCGAATAAAAAAATTTATTCTCACGTGTGCATTATATTTTATTTACACAAATCAACAACTAATATCTCTATGCGTCACATAAATTAATGCAATTGGACTAAAAGAATCCGATCGAGTTACGATGTCTAATATTCAAAGTTACTCTCTTTTAAACAAATGGACAAAATTAAAAAAGAATGATCATTACTCGCGTGGATCGGAAGATTATTGATCTCGTAAAGTCTCGGAGGCTTGACGTGAAACTTAATTTTATGGATTTAAGGCTATGACAAGTTTATTTCAATATTGAAAGGCAAGAAACTGAAGCCTAAAGAATTTATGATGAGCGTCTGCCAGTATCGACGGTAAATTTTAAGAAACGTTTGCTTCTGTTCGCTTAACTATTTGGAAAATACATTGAAAGCAAGCTGATTTCTTGTCCCACTCTCGTTCCTGGAGTCGATCACTGTTCCTTTTTGCCTATCTGGCGGCACGATGAAGGCAAACTGAATAAGAAACTTTTTAACGCCCATGTGCGCGTGTATATATATATGTTGCCTACAAGCCTATCTCGGATGCTTAACTGATTGCTGTTTATCATTTCGTGTTGCCTTCTTTTTTCTTTTACTTTTTTTGCCCCCCCCCCTTTTTCTCAAAGGCGGTCCGTTACCCAACGCCTAAAACTTAATTAATTATGCATCAATATTGATCTGACAAGTTTTTACATCATTAAGATATATACGTATCATCATTTTTTTCATCTTTTTTTTTCAATGCTTACACTTAAATATTTGCTTCTCTAATTGATTCAACCATATAAATAAAATACACCTATACGCATATATATTAATTTAATCGATT